>VZRZ01005358.1:255817-269709 GCA_013398175.1 Climacteris rufus
AGGAGGAGGAGAGCCGGAGCCGGGGAAGTTTTGCATGAAGAGGAGCTGGGAAACCCGCCGCCGGCTCTGCCAGCCTCTTAAAGCACTAGCGCAGCGCGGGGACCCCCGCCCGGGCCGCCCCCCGGCTCCTGGCAGAAGGGTCCCCCCGCCAGGATGCTGAGGGTCTCCGGCTCCCTGCAGTGATGGCCATGCTCAAATTCCCTTTGCCAGGTGGGAACAGCTCCCGCCAGCAGCGATGAGGGAGGATGCTCGTCACCCCAAGCCGTTTCATTCCCTTCTCTCTCCCATAAAACGATGCCAACCCCCCGCCCCGCACACAAGCCCGCGGAGCTCGGCTCCTGCATCGCCTGCTTCCCCCATCAAACCCCCCGCGGGCCCCGCGGCTCCGAGGAGCCCGTCGTGCTGTGTCGATTCATTAATCCAGAGAAAACACAACCCCCTGGTAATGGCCATTGACACATTAACTGCTGCGATCCATCACGGTAATGACACGGCGGTGATTGCTCGGTCACCGGAGCAATTAGGGCACACCCCGGCGCTCACCTACGGGCACAGGCGCTGCCAGAGCTCCCAGCCCCTCCTGGGGGGACCCATCCCCGCACACGAAGCGGGTCTGACTGCGGGGAGGGCTCTCTGCCCCTCCCAGCACCAAAGAGCAAAGCACGGACCTTGCCACACGCAATTCCAGCCCCGGCTTCCCTAAGGGGTGGCTTGTGTTGCTTGTTTGTAATAGCGGAATCCCAGCCCTGGTGTGGGTCAACCAGGGCCCGAGGGGGCAGGTTGTCCCTGGAAAAGGCTCCCTTGTCCCCAAATTCTGGTTAGGAGGCTGGAGAGGAGCCGGTTTTCCGGAAGCACTCGGGATTTCCCAGCTCCAGCACAACGCCCCGGCTGCGCCTTTGGAAGAGCTCTGGGCTCTCCAGTGAGATGCAGCTCCCGAAAAGCTGCCCAGCCACCCTCCTGCCTTGGAAATAAGTGCAACATTCCCATGGATCCAGGTGCTCACGGGGTGATGCCCGGGGTGCATCTCCTGCAGAGAGGGCAGGCTGTTGCAGAGATTTCATTTACAGCGAGAACCGAGCGCTGCTGGTCGTTACTCTGCTCTCGAGGGGCAGGGCAGGGCAGCCCTGGGGGGCACAGCCCCACACAGCCCCCGTGTGTGCATCCTCAGCCATGCCAGCGCTGATGCCAGGAATTGAGGCAGAAGGAAATCTGCACGGTGGTCGATGGGGAGGGGACACAAAGACCAAGCCCCTGAGAGGACAGGACCCCCTGCCTGCCCCATACAAGGGCTGAGGGGACTCCAGACACCACAGGATAAGCCAGCCACAAATCCCTGGCCAAAAGTAGCTCTCAGAGGCACCCTGAGGTCAAGGTCTCTGCTGTGAGTCGGGTGAAGCCCTCAGCTCTTGGGGATTTCTGAGACACGTGCTCACCTTCAAGGAGAAACAAGGGGCTCACTGGGGTCTCACAGCACTCGGCCACGAGGACACCAGGTCACCCTGCTCTGCTCTGCCCAGGTCCCAAGGATCCCTGGGGAAAGCTGTCTGGGATCAATTATGGAGAATTTTGGCCAAAGCACCCCCTGAGCTGCTCTGGCTGCCTGCACATCCAGGGGCGCCTGGTGCTCAGTGCTGCCCTGGCTCTGACTGAAAATCATAATCCAAACCCCCCAAAAGTCTTGGGAACCTTAATCCCAGGGAATGCAGGATGCTCTTCCCACCATGGCTGAGCTGGCAGTGCCTCTCTTCTCCTCTCCAGCCTCACGGACTGCACATCTCCCCTTCTCACACCCCTGTGCCAGCCGTCAGCCGGAACCCAAAATACCATCCCAGCGCTCGTGTCACCAGCGGGAACGTCAAAATCCAATTAACATTTGGAAATCCAGCTCAGGCTGCTGCTTCCCCTGGCACAACGGGAAAGGCCATGACCTGGGGGCCAAGGGAAGGGTGGCAGGGATGGGGGACACCCCCAGAGTTCCAGGGGCACAGCCTGTGTGGGGGTTACCCCAAGAGCGGTTCTGCAAACCCCACAAAGGTCGCTGTGGCTGCAGCTGAGGTTCCTGCTCAGTGCATGGGTCAGAGCTGATCAAATCCTCCAGGAGAGTTTGATTCCATCAGCAAATGGACATGGAGAAGCCCGCCAGGATCGATATCCCCTCAGCAGGCGCAGAGGAACAGAGCGAGTCGCTGCCTCTCCCATCCCCGGGGCAGGGCTGGGGGTGCATCCCGAGCCAATTCCCGGCTCCAGGGACTGCAGGGTGCTCCAGCATCTCCAGGACCCGCAGCAGCCTTTCCCTGAACTCCAGGGCTCCCAGGATTCATGCAGAAAGCTCTGGGTGTTCTGACCCCTCTCACCCCACAGCTCCCCTGGGCAGGCACAGCTCTGGCCACGCAGAAGCAGCCTCTGCTGCCCTGGCCCCTGGCCAGCTGGGAAGGTCACCGTGTCCACTGCTGAGGCCACCAAACTCCATCCAGGAGACACAACTGCTTGCAATTTCATTTTCCTTTTTGTAATATAGGAAAACTTGAAACCGCATCTTAGGGACTGGACTTTCCGGCTCGGCTCTGCAAAAGGGCTTTGAATAATTTATGGCCAAGCCACCACCTCCTCTTTCCTCCTCATGGGTCACTCCTGTCAGAGAGATGGAGGCTCAGGAATCACACCCAGTCCTTTCCATTGCGGGGCTGCATTGCCAGTGCCTGCAATTGCCTTGGGTATGGATTGAATTCCCTCCTGGATAGAAGGGTGCGGAAAAGAAATCTTTAATTCAAAGTGAAATATTAATAGAACTGTAATTAGCTGTAATATCTACACAATTAAAAAGCAGGAGGCCCAGCAAGAGCTATTTTCATGTGTGTTTAAAGAAAAATAAGGTTGCAGGGTAAGGGGGATGGCTGGGGATGTTTTTTGTGTCCCACTCGTCTGGAGGAGAAACGTGGCCAGGATGAGCAGCAGCACAGGGACAGGGACACGGATCCTGCCAGTGCTGGTGATGCAGGAGGAAATAAAAGGACAGGTTGGAAGAAAAGTAAAGAGCAGAAGAAGGATTTGAGGAGAAAATGAAAGAAAGAAGAGCATGACAACACTTTTGTCCTGCTCCTTGGGGATTTTGCAGCAAAGGGAAGATTTACACTGACGTCAGGAAAAGAGGAGCTGGAGCAAGAGGACGGGGATGGGGAAAGTCTCTGTGGAAGTTGTCAGGGTGTTCCAGGCTGGGTGTGAGTGCAGTGACCCCAGCTCAGCCCCCACAGGTGTTTTCCAGCAGGAATTGCATGAGCTGTTTGCAAAAAGCCATCGAGTCACCCTGTGTTGGGCAGTTAGTGAAGGGAGAAACAGAACTGCAGAACAAAACCAACAAAATGATCCAGCTTGGGCGCCCCAAAACCACCTAAATAATAGCCCAAGGAGTAAAAAAAGGAAGCCAGGCTTGGATTTCTTTGCAGAAGAAAGAGACTCCCACACAGCCCCATGAACGTGGGTAACAGATGTGGATCTTTGGGAGAGCAGGAACGGCACTGCCTGTGCTCGCACGGGCTTGACATTCACACGTCGGGTCCGTGCCTCTCTCGAGGAGTGGGGATAATGGGATGCCGAATGTCAGACCACTTAAATATATATAAAACTCATTATATGCCTCATGACTAACAGATCTCCATGGGAAGAGTTGCATTTTAAAGAAATGCGGGGAAAAAAAAAAATTAAAAAAAAAACCATCCGGGCCTGCGGGGAGGAATTAGCAATGAACGAGGGAGGATTCGGCTGCAGGCTGGGAGTGATGACAACTCCTCCTCCTCCTCCTCTCGAGGAAGGCTCCTGTGGCTGTGCCAGCTCCCTGGCTGCCCTTCACCCTCGATGGAGGTTCCCAAGCTCCCAGCAGCAGCTTTCCTGCAGCCCAGGGCCCTGCCAGGCACCCACACCCCCCAGCTGACGTGGGACCCCCAGAGAAACCCCAGCCGGGGCCAAGCAGGAGCCCTGTGTCTCTGAGGCCACCAAGGGGGACATTTCCTGGGCTTGTGGGCTTTTCCCCCCTGGCAGCACCAGGGGATGGAGCACTGCTGCTTCGAGGCAATGCCTGTCTCCTGCCAAACCTCCTCCAGCTGCACCCACAGGGTTTATTCCTCTCTCTTGGGTGTATCCAGCCTAAAAATTCACTTTAGAACCTCACTGCTGCCGTGACAGGAGGGCAAAGGATCCGTGCTTGGCTATTGCCACTCGCAGAGCCCGAAGTTGGGCAGCAGCATCGCTCTTCTCCTCTACAACACTTCCACCTAATGGCAGGAGAGCCGGCGAGGAGACAGCCAGCCCAGGGCAGGGGACGCCAGCCCAGGGCACCCACAGCACCCCAGGCACAGAGCAGAGGCTGGCACAGCTCAGGACGCTGATGAACCCCACTGGGCTCAGATCCTGATAAAGGAGAAGCTGCTGGACCGACCCCCTGAGCACATCCCGGCATCTCCAGAACCGGGGAGTTTGGTCAGCTCCATCCTCTGGGCCACCTCCTGCCTCCCTCCTGTGGCTCCTGATTCCAGCACGGCAATGCTGAAGGGACAGAGGCTTTGGGAGCCTTGGAGCCCGGCCCTGCACCCTCCTCTGCTGCTCCCAGGAAAACACCAGGGCTGCTGGATGTGCCCTCCAGTCTGATCCACTCAGTGCAACTGCTGAATTGTCCCCATCCCAGCCAGAAGCTGTTGCTTTATAAAAAAAGGAGGAAAGGGGACGTGCTGAGTGACCAGAGGCTATTTTGGGCAGCGATTACTCCGGATTTTGGGTTTAAACAATACAGAAACACGAAAAGCTGAGGCACAATGTTCTCTTGGAAATCCCTCGTCGTGCACCTTCAGCAGATTTTTCTGCTGACGCTTCAGAGACAGCAGGACCTGCCCCCAAACCAGCCCCCTCAAAGGCACTGGGGTCCCAGTGATGCCACCCTGCTCCCAGCCAGCCTTCCTGTTCTCCCACCAATTTCATTTTTAAGGCAGAGATGTCCCCTTGTGCCCAGTGCAACCTCCCAGAGGCACAGCCCTGTCTGTCCCCAGCCCCAGCACTGAGAAAGGAGAGGGGGACAGACAGCTCTGTCTGCATTTCCATTTGGGTGCAGGAGGGGTTTTTTGGGTGCCAGGAGGGTTTTTTTTCCACCCACAGGGATCATGAGCAGCTGCAAATGTTTCCTTTAAACCTAAAAAAAAAAAAAAAAGGGGGGGAAGAAGGGAGAATAGGGAAAGAGAGAGAACATTTGGTGGTAAAATTAACTGTGACGGCCAGACAGCACACACTCCCTCTGCACCCACAGGACAATTAAAGGAAAATCTTTACACATTAATGAACAGGAAAGCCAGGGATGGAAGCCAACCCCCTCATTCTCCCCAGCCAGCTGTGCTGGGGCAGGGTGGCAGCAACAGCCAGGACGTGGGCAGGGGATGGGGCAGCAGGGGTGGGAGAGCAGCAGCAGCAGCTCTGGTGAGGGCCCAGTGAGGGAAGGGTGTTGGATGGGCCCAGCACCAGCATCTCAGGCACCCATGCAGCATAAGGATACCCAGGAGATGGGGAAAGCAAGGAGGGGAGCATGGAGCAGGCCAGGAGGCTCTGGTGCCTTGATTCTCCCCTCCAAGCAGCTGGAGAAGCTGCTGTGCCCCCTCACAGCCCTCCCCAGGGGCAGCTGAGCACCCATCCTACGTCCAACCCCGTGCAAAAAGTGCCCTGTTCACTCGGTGTGCACCAACCTGCTCTGCCAGAACACAAACTGCCCCAAACTGGGATGGATTTGCACCAGAGGCTCCTCCAGCAGCCCTTGATTGCTGCTGTGGTGGGGGGTGAGGGGCAGACCTTGCCCAGCACCCAGGGAAAGGGACCCCGGGTACAGCCCCGCGGTGCCAGCGCAGCTCCGCCTCGGAGCCGACCCCGGGCGAGCAGCACCCGTCTTCTCCTCCCAACTTCTCCATAATTCATGCAACAACCTCCTGAAAGAAATATCCTCCTCGGACATAAAATATTCATGGCCTCATCCTTGCAAGGAAACACTGTCTTCCTTGGAGTGCGACCAAGCAGCCGAGGCCAGCACGGATTTGCCTTTGCAGGAGGAATTTTGTTGGGCATCGATCGGGTGCTGCAGGGAGGGGCTGCACCAGGAAAGGCCCCCCCCTGCCAGAAAGTGGCTTTTGGGAGAGTCACCAAAGGGTTTGGGGAGAGGGAGGAAGGGTTCTGCACTGAGCAGCAGCATCCCAAGGGGTTCCCCATCCTCATGGCTGCATCTTTGTACCAGCAAAGGAGGCCCAGGAGGGACCAGCTCATCCAGCACCACCCTGGATCCCACCCAGACCCATCCCAGACACGTCCACCACCCCTCAGGCACACACAGGCTCACCACCTGCCACAGCTGCCCCCCAAGCCCCTTCAGTCCCCCCGGATCCTGCAGCCCCTTTCTGCTCCCAGTTTGGATGCTGCTCAGTTCATTGGGAGCTCCTTCCCCTTTCCCTGCCTTTGCAGAGCTCAGCAGAGGCTCCAGCCCCCTTGCACTGCACAATATTCACAACCTTTATTATTATAATTAGGTTTTCTTGTTTTTTTCCTCTCTCCCACAGCTCCCAGAGCCCCAGGCGAACGTTTGCAGGGGTTCTCCTGGGCACTGGTGGTAGCACAGCCCAACAGAGCCCATCCCCTGGGACAGAGGGGAGACAGAGGTGGGCGCATCACTCAGCCCTGAGGGGGCTCAGCAGTGGGGAAGGAGAGGAGGGGGCTGCAGATCCCAGGGGCAGAGTTCCCCCAGCAGTGGGGGAAGATGTTTGGGAGGAGGGGGACTCAGCCCGGGGTGCTGGTGAAACACAAGCTGTGCAGCCAGGAACTGGAGCCCGCCAGGGCCGGGGCCGATCCCACGGGAGCTGCCAGACCCCAGGCCAGGCTCCTGCGCCAGCGCTCCCCTCCCCGAGCCGGGCTCAGCATCTCCAGCGCAGGCCGGCAGTGCCTTCCCGTGGAAGCCGCCCTCACTGCAGCCGTGCAGCCGCACGGACCCGGCCCGCCCGCATCTCTCCAGCCCCCAGGGGATGAAGGAAAGGTGTCTGGAGCAATCACCGGCCTAAATCCCCCCCCGCACACGCGTGGCCGCGGTGGGGACTGTCCCCTCCTGCCCCAGGAGCAAAGGTGTCACAGCCTGAGAGCGGTGACACCCGGGTTCATCCCCACAGCCCCTCAGGAGCCTTCCCCAAACCCCCAGGGAAGATCCCCCCTCCAGACCCCCAGGTTCTCCTCGCGGGCGCTGGGGAGCGGGGACCCCCAGGCAGCCACATCCTATTTCAGGGGGAGCTGTGGGTGCTGGGGTGGGCTCGTTCGGGGGTGTTCTCCCCCCTTCCTCCTCCGCAGGGACTGTGGGACCGCTCGTCAGGAACGGGAACACTGCTGTCCTCCCCCAGCTCCGAGTCACGGGGAGCCGCCCCCCAGCCCGCGCCCGTCGTGTCGTGACGCTCCCCTCGGGGGGAGCCACGCGTGCGGCTCCGCTCCTACCCACGGAGGAGCAGTTGCCAAGGGAGCCGCTCCCCGGGCCCGGAGCCGGCTGGGAAGGTGGGTGACAGCCTGGCAAACTCCCACCCGGCTGCTCTCGTGATGGATGGGGGGTACCAGGGCACGGGGGCACAGGAGGAGCATCGTGCCCCACGGTGAAGGCGCCCTGCGGGACCCCCCTGCTGGGCAGGGATTGTGGGGATAAGCACAGCCTGCTCCTCCCACCGTGAATTTGGGAGCACGGAGGGGTGGGATGCACGGCCCCGTGGTGGTTTCCAGCCTCGTGGACCCCCCTCTGGAGCAGGGATTGTGGGGATAAGCACAGCCTGCTCCTCCCACCGTGAATTTGGGAGCACGGAGGGGTGGGATGCACGGCCCCGTGTTGGTTTCCAGCCTCGTGGACCCTGCTCCGGGGCAGGGATTGTGGGGATAAGCAAATCCTGCTCCTCCCACCATGAATTTGGGAGCACGGAGGGGTGGGATGCACGGCCCCATGGTTGTTTCCAGCCTCGTGGACCCCCCTCCGGAACAGGGATTGTGGGGATAAGCACAGCCTGCTCCTCCCACCGTGAATTTGGGAGCACGGAGGGGTGGGATGCTCAGCCCCGAGATCATTTCCAGCCTCGTGGACCCCCGTCCAGGGCAGGGATTGTGGGGATAAGCAGATCCTGCTCCTCCCACCGTGAATTTGGGAGCACGGAGGGGTGGGATGCTCAGCCTCGTGGTGGTTTCCAGCCTCGTGGACCCCCCTCCCAACCCCTGACCCCCTTGATTCCCCCACGGGCCCCTGCCAGCCTGTCCGTGCCATTTGAAAGCTGAGCCCCGGCAGAGCCGTGCCAGGCACGGAGTAACCGGAGCCGGGAAGGAGCGGCGAGCGCTCGGCCCGTTATAGCCGGCCCTAATCCTCCTGGCGGCCTGGATGTCGCATTCCCCCGGGAACGGGAGATCCGCAGGGTCAGGGAACCGGGGTGCCGGGGGGGTCTCAGGGACAAACCCGCTGTCCCTGCGCTCCGGGGACAAAGCAGCCTGAGGAGGGCTCAGCCCTGCAGCCGGGTCACCAGCACCTCTGTCCGTCCCTCCCCAGGGCTCCACGCCCGCGGGCACTGCCCGGGCTCCAGCCCCGCCCGGCCCCGCTTTGCCCGGGCCCACCCCGGCCCTGCTCCCGGTGAGCGGTGCTGCACTCACCGGGGACGGGCGGGGGGACGATGGGGAGCCCCCCGCTCCATCCCGCCCCACTGCCGGAGCCTCTCCCCGTTAGGTGGCAGCAGGAAACCGCAGCGTTGGCTTTCCCAACCTAAACGATTCCATAATTCTGGGATTGTGGCAAGGTGGGAGCGCGTTCCCCGCAGGAAAACCAGCCGGCTCCATCCCGGGGCGCTCTATCCCGCCCAGCCCTGCTGCCTCGGGTCATTCGCTGACCATAAGGTGACCACTGCCTGCCCTGACCCATCTCCTCCCTCAGCCAAACCCCAGGCCATGGAGGGGACACGAGCAGAGCTGCTCTGGCTCTCGCTCCCTCCCTTATATCAGCAGCCAGCTTGGCCCCGTTCCCCGTCCCGTCACCTCCGGCATCGCCTCCCGTTCCCGGTCCCTTTCCCATTCCCATTCCCATTCCCCTGTGTCACCCCGGGCCCGCTGTGCCCCCGGGGCCGGGCCGGTGCCAGCGGCTGAGTCACCTCGGTGAGCAGCACCTGAGTCACCGGGATGGAGGGAAGTCCCTCGGCCCTCGATGCTCTTCCGACCGGAGCTGAGTAAAGGGGAGAGTGCCAAGGAATTTGGCTGGGAAAAGTGTTTTCCTGGAGCCCCGATAAAGAGCAGCCTCTCTGGTGGGTCTCCTTTGCCACAGTGAACTCGCAGCTGGCCAGCGAGTGGGGGGCTCCTCCTCTATCATATGGAACCTGTGGAGATTCCAGGACATGGAAGAGCTAGGAAAGGCTGGGAAGAGTAGGAAAAACATCCCCTGTCCCTGGCACCGCGTGTCCTCCAGCCTTGCAAGCGCCTTGCAGTGCATCCCCCCGCCCCTCCTGGGATGCTGCCGGCCACCGCCAGCTCCTTCACTGCCCTGCTCAGATTTGATATGCAATAAAACACCTTGATTAAAAAAATATCAGGCAGCCAGACCCCCCCTGCGAGCCCGCCAGCGAGTGCTCGATTAATGACCCTTCGCATTCCCCTCCACCGCGGCCCCGTTAATGATTTACAGCGGCTCCTCCCCGGCCTGTCCCCTCCCTGCCCCCGCCGCTGGCACCCCCAGGCCAGGGCAGAGGGAAAGGGGCTCCAGGGAGCACCCGCAGGTGTTTCCTCGCCCCCTGGCACATTCCCTGAGTGGGGAGGCCGAAGGGGAGGAATTTGCCACCACCCCCACGTGGACGAGCCGCATCCTTGCGCAGGGATTCTCCGGGCAGGGGGACAGCCCCGGCTCCCTGTCTGGAGCTCCTGCCACCTTCTCTCTCTGCTGCGGGACCCCGGCCGGGCTGGCAGCCGCTCAGCACCCGCCTGAGCCCCGGCACGCTCGGTGCAAATGTGCCGAAGTGAGGGGGGAGCCGGGAACGGGGCCAGCGCTGCCCCCCGCAGCAGCCCCAGGCTTTGTGCTCCGGCAGGCAGCCCCGAGGAGGTTTCATGTTACTGGGAAACTGGGATGGCGGGATGTTCCCGGGGCAGCCCCGCAGACAAAAGGCCATTGTGCAGCCGAGCAGCGATGGCTGCGGCCCCGGAGCATCCCGCTCCCTGCCAGAGCCTGCAGCCACCCCAGGCCCAGGAGGTGGCAGGGCACTCTCCAAGGGACGCCAGCAGCTCCCCAAAATTCATGGGATGCTCCAGCATGGAGTGCCCAAGCCAGAGCACCCCACGCACGGCCCCTTGCCCAGCCCCATCCCGCTGGCAGCGGCACCCAAAATGCATCCTCGCCTTCCAGGGGACAGGAGTGGCACTAAACCAGACGCTGCTGGCACCGAGCAGGGGTGATGGGCAGGGACGTGTCCCCACAGGTCAGGGCATGCAGGTGGGGGTGGCTGAGCCTGAGCCAGAGCCACTTTCCAGCCCCACCGGCCGATCCTGCTCGCCCTGCGGCCGCCCCGGATCAGCCCGTGCTGCCTCAGGATCACCAGGATTCGGGGAGATATTGAAGTGTATTTCCCTGTGCGGGGGTTGTACACATTGCAGCCCCAAGCACCTCGGAGCCCAGGGCAGGGAGCACCTCCAAACCCTGCTCCTGCCTCCCACTGCGGCCAAATTCTGCTCCAAATCCGCAGCTCCCGCAGTCCGGGGATGCAGCCCCCGCCACGCCCCGTTCACTGCAGTTCCAGAGGGCTCTGGAGGTGACAAACACACGCTCGTGATCAGCCGGGTGGCCCTTCCAGCCGCCCAACAACCTGAGCTGCCTCAGAGGATCGGGTTTCCCCTTTCCCAGGGAAATTAGCAGGAATTAGGCACCCAAATCCCACAGGCAGTTTTGCAGGGCTCGGTGGCAGTCGCGAGGGTGCAGGGCAGGGAAGGACAAGATGTGTCCCTCAGGGCCACCCTCTGGTCCCCCATGTCCCCAGGCAGATGCTTTTTGGGGCAGAACCTGCGGTTCTGAGGAGCCCAAGGGGCTTGGGGTGGTTTCAAGCACCTTTTTTTCAGGGCACCTCCCAGAGGTGCAGCTTTTCCCAAGCACTGGGCACCCGTTTCTCCTCCCGGGCCTGAAATATTGACTGAATAAACAGAGATATTAAATAATTCGTGTGTGCACACCCATCTTCAGCACGGGCACCCCGCGGCGCTGGCCTCGCTGCAGTCCTGCAAACCCCGGCCTCAAGCAGCGGCATTAAGCCCATAAATTCTCAGGTGATTTAGGAATTTGTCCCCAGAACGGGGCTGCAGGAAAACGCTGGCCTGGTGAGAGCTCAATCCGTTCCGGGGGTGAGGAGGAAGGAGCCATTTAATCAAATTTACAGGCCCGTTTTGGGCTGGGTCCGGGGCTGTTTGGCCACATGGGGCTGCATCAATGGGGCCATCGGGGAAACAAAGCCGGGAGGGGAAACAAAGGCCACGTCCCCGTCCCTGTCCTCCCGCGGCATGGCCGGCCAGCCCTGAGAGCACCGGGCCCGGGACATCCCCGCTCACATCCCCGCTCACATCCCGGCCCTTCGGCCCCCGGGACAGCGCAGCTCCCGGCTCCGTGCGATGCCCGCCCAGCCCGGCACGGGCTGCTCCTCCGTGCCCCGCGCTGGGCTCAGCTGCGATGAGGGGGGGGATAATAAATCATTCGTTTCCCTGTTTCCAGCCATTTTCAGCTTCTGCTCTGGCTGCAGAGCTCAACTTCAGGCTGGGGGAGCTTGCCCAGTCCTGCTCCCAAACCCAGGCGGCCGCGGGCTGTAACTCGGGAGCCCAACTGCAGAAACAAAAAGTGAAAATGATCTTCCCGAACTGCAGTCCTGGGCCCAGCCCTGGGCCCTGCTCCAGCTGGTTTTTTCCCCATTTTCCCCTCCTTGCACGTGGTTCTCTTCCAGTACCTGGCTGCTGGGCCATCTCCCCACCTTCTCTATACTTTTTTGCAGCATTATTTTTCTTTAAAGACCAAGTGGTGACCCCACGGGTGAACCCGGTGTGGGGAGGGCTCCGGCCCGGGCTCAGCGAGTGGGGAACTGCCCTCAAAATGTTGAGGGATCAAAGCAAAACAGAGCAGCCCCGGTCATTTGCAGGGCTCAGGCTGCTGCTATTCACTGCCACTGCAGAGTAAATAACGAGGGATATTAATAACAACGAGCCTCTGCCAGCACAGAAACCCAAGTTCCTCGCCGGGCTCACAGCAAAGGGGGAAGTCCGAGTGCCAGCGCAGGGGGAAAAGGCACCTGGGCACCTCCAAACCCAGGCAGGGTTGCCTGCAGGTGGGGAAATGCTGATTTTAGCCAGAAAAAGGATAATCAGGGTCTGCAAACAACACTTTGCCTGGACACAAGGCTCCCGGGTGGGGGAGAGCCACCCCTGCTCTGATCAGGAGCTGCAGCCCCAAACACAGGGGTGCAGGCAGGGCGGTTCCTGCTCTTCCTGCAGGTGGTTGGGAACAGGAACCCTCTTGCAGGAGGGTTCTCCTCCCCTCTTTGCTTTCATTTTTTAATTGTCAGAAAGGGACACTGCTCCGATTGTGTTTTATGCAGGGGAATTTGCAGGAGATTTGAAAAATCCAAATAACAATTAGCAGAAACAAGTGCCCCGAGCCTGGCTGGGTTTGATTTGGTTTGTTTTGCACCGCAAACCTTCCCTGCCAGAGCAGTTTTGCACGGGCAGATATTGATACTTTCACATTTCACTTTTTTAAAGGTCCTTTTTTTAAAAAAAAAAACTTGTCTGAAACTTAAATTCACCAGTCTGAAGTTCAGATCCTCACTTTGGATTTCAAGCCTTAGACTCAGAATGGACAAATGCACCTAAATCAGAGTTTCCGTTAGATTTGTGATTGTTGTTTTCACAGGAATCTGGGGAAATTTCACACAATCCCATCACTGAGAGGATGCTGAGCTCTGGATTTCCTTTTATCCCATCAAGAAAAACCACCACAAGATCCCAAATGCTGGACATGTCTTAGGAACACTGCCCTGCCACAGCGGGGACCTGGGTTTTGGGGTACAAAGCCGATCTCAGCTGATTCCAGACTGACCCAAACCACTTCCAAAGAGCCCAGAGGAATTCAGAACAAAGCTCTTTGCTGCAGACTGAGCCCATCACCTGCTGAAAGCCCGGGAGAACCTCGGGGCTGCTCCCCCACCGTGCTGAGCAGGACCAGCTCCCACCCCAGCCTCCCCTTTCGGCAGCGGTGCTGCAATAACACATTAAATAAATATCGTGACAGGAGCCAGCCGGCCCCGGGGACCCCGGGGATGGAGCCCCCACTGCCGGTGCCTCCGGCTGGGGACCAGAAGCTTTTGTGGGGGCGAGGAGGCAGCAAACAGAAGGAGCATCGTGCTCTGGCCATCACGGCCCGGCCCCGGCCGGCGTTTGCCCCCACGGGGACACCAAACCCCTCAGGTCCGCAGCGAGGGGAGAGCCGGGGGTGCTCCCATCGGGGGTCACCCATGGTGGGGTCACCCAGCCGGGGGTCACCTCCCCCCGCACGGGCACGGCCGGGAGCATTCCCGGAGCATCCCGGGGCGGGAGAACGGGGGTGCCTCGCTGCTGCCCGCAGCCTCCCGGGGGAGGCTCCATCTGCCTGCGGGGAGCCTGGGCCGGGCGGGCCGGGGGCGCAGCCGCCGCCGCAGCCCTTTGAACGGCCCTATCGCTCCGGGCCGCGCCGCCCCNGAGCAATTTTTTTTTTCTCTCTCTTTATTATTTATATAAATACGCGGGGCCTGGCGGGGCCGGGGATGCGGGGCTGAGCCGCAGCCTCTCTCTTCTCCTTGCAGATCCGCAGTCGCCGCGGGCGG
>VZRZ01005359.1:403-43616 GCA_013398175.1 Climacteris rufus
GGGGGGGGGGCCCGCGGAGCCCGCGCAGCCCACGCCGCCTGGGCGCCCCTACCCCTCCAGTCCCACCGGAGCCCAAGAGAGAAGGGGGGGAAGCCCGAGCCACGCCGTCCAAGAACGCTTGCCAGCCTGTCGGCTGAGTTTGCTCAGGAAATATCTCAGTAATATCTTCCTCAGTCTCAGAGAGGAGGGCATTCACTCTCCGGGTCAGGAAGTTCCAAAAATTCTTCCTGTTTGCTAAAAGAACCCAGTGAACTAGCTGAATCCACAGAATTTCCACGGCTTTGGATCACAAAATTCAGTTGTCTCCAACAGACCATAAACTGAAACAACTGAGGATCACCCCCAGTTGCCAGTGAGTCCAAGAGAAGTTCATCTAATCTCCTCCATACAGCCTTAGAGAATAAATCTCGAATATCCTGGAAAATCCTCTGGCTTTTTGCCCAGAGATAAAGACTCTCTACTTCTTTTCTAGGAAACAATATTCCTTTGCTCTCTAAAGCACCTGCTAAAAGCTCCACTGCCAGATTATCATCCAGAGGGTCTGGACTAATAACCATCGTAAAAGCTGACTAGCCAACACCTGTAAAAACACTAACAGGTAACTTACGTGCCGCAGGAACACCACAGGTCCCAGAAGAGGCACCGGTGCCACCAAAGGGACCACGGGAACCTCCCACGGGTCCACGAACCATGTACCAGGGCCACCAAATGTCACAGTATTGACACGAAAGGAAGAGCCAGAGACACCTGCTTCCAGAATCAGAGAGAAGGAAGGAAGGGGGCAACACCCACCTTCTTTATTTTTTATATACATTTGGAAATTACTATTCATTGGAGGAAATCAGTTCTTCCTCCCTCAATTACAGTGGTCAAAGGAAATGTCCATCAAAGTTCTGTGTCCATGAGAAAGGAATGTGAATGATAAGATATCGTTACTATAGCATAGCTATGTTTACAGAAAAGACTTTGAGAACCTAGCTACAAAGAAATGAAAACATCCATAACTGCAAAAGCAGGGCAACAGTCACATGCTGAAAATCTAATAATTTTTGTGAACACCTAATTCAATTAAAAACTAAAACAAACACAATTACTTTAAGAAATACAAGAGCTCGGTCTTTAAAATCAGGATATCACAAAAAGGAAGTGTTAGTGTGATGGAGAGGAAAAAGATTTTGTTTAGAAAAGGGAGAGCTATTTGAAATTAATTTGAAAGACTTATTTTTTAAATATTTATTTTATATATTTTTATATATTGTACTTTCAGAATTATCATTACGCAAGACTTTATTAAAAGCTGTGTTTTGTATTGTAAAGTGGGCAAGTTTCCCAAAATTTAGAGGTTTACTGTGATTTTTTAGTGTAGGCTTAACTGATGGCTTACAAGGGGATTAATGAAATGGAGAACAGTTTTATGAAGGTGTTTCCCTACCTCTTCCCACAAGGCTGTGAATACTTTATAGAACTCCAGTTAATATGGTACTGTAGTAGATTAATTTACTTTAAAAATGACACAGTTAACTAGACTCTTCTGCAGCTACTGAATCTCTAGGAAGAGGGGAATATCTCCATTTTCTTAAGATGCAAAGATGTTAATATTTTGTAATGTTCTGACATGGGGCTATTGGTACTATATGTTTTTACTCTTATATCATGGCTTTTTCATAGATTGTTGCTTGAGAAGAGAGTAATAGAACTCTCATGTTTTCAGTAAAATGTTATAACTTTGATAACAACTCAGCTAAGCAAGCTCTACCTTTACCTTTGCTTACCTCATTTAGATTACACAGTGACAGGCTGTATCAGGGCTTTGGCTTGACACAAAAGAGAGACCAGTGCTAGGAAACAGCTCTGCATCCAGGCTAGTAGCAATGAGCAGCACTGGCATGATGACTAGGACTCTGGTAGCACTTATCTGTCACTCCTGCTCTTTGGAGGGTGGCTAAAAGAGCACCTCCTTCTACTCCTTTCAAGCCTTTCTATCTGTAACAAGAAAGCTTAGTAGGAACTTACTGGTAGTTCTAAATAAACTTTTAAAATAAGCTGAAGAAAACCATGGGTGTTCAGTTGTATGTATATGTGAAGGAGGAGAGGACATAAGTCCTTTCTGAGACTTCAAAATCACTTGCCAATGATTTGGAAACTTTCTACTTGAAGATTAAAAGGCTTCACGAGGAGAACTTATTTCTTTTTACTTTTACTCAGATTAAATTTTTTAAAATGCTTTGTAAAAGTTGTTTAGTGCTGCAGGTAGGAACTATTGGAAATCACTATTGAAAGTAGCAAAAATCCTCTAAACTTGAAAAGAACCAATCCCCTTAAACAACTATCCCTTTGAACAGAGATTTACACTGAAGGGTATGTGAACACCAGAGATGTATCAGCCATGTTACTGCATTGCACAAGTTGTTCTGATGAGACTCCAGTGAAGCAACAGGCTCCTTTTAGCAATGTAGGGATTATGAAGCAATATTCTAAGAAACATAATAGCTTTAATTCTGTCAAAGATTGCACAATTATTTGGACGGAGTACATAACAAGGCTATGAGGCATCTACTGGGAGCTAACTGTATTTTTCTCATTAATAGTCAAGACATTAATAATAAGACCTGTTGTCTTTAGGGAGAAATAGGAATGCTTTTATAATCTCTTCACCCACTAATAGGACAAAATGTGTCATCACTTTAGTAAATCTTGTGTTATACACCTAATATCTGGGGATTTAAAAAAAAAAATCAGACTGACTGCATAGCAAAATTAGTCGTACTTGAAGAGAACGTAAAAATAATGATAAATCAGCAATGGTAAGTCTCTCTAAAGGAACAGATCTTCAGAATGCAGACTTTGTCTGACCAGAAGAACCATGGTAGTCAATGCTGGTGAATCCATTTTCAGGCTTGGGCATGAAAACCTGAAAGATAGATGAGAAGATTATGAAGACATAAAAGAAGTAGCATATGTGAATGGACAGAATATAAAAATATCTTGGGGTATTTCTTGTCTCCTCTTTTTATTTTCTTTAATCTAGGGCAGGGTTGTAACTCTTTTGGAACAGAAAAGTTAACAAAAAGAACCCCTGTTAACATGTGAGAGATCAGGTTATAAATAAAGGCTGTTGAGGTGAAGTAAAGTACTTGGAAACATACCCTAGAAATACTGAACAGCTCCCAGAATTCTACCTGAAAATATGAATAATAAATGTAAGGATTTTGGACACCTTCCAGTTTAAAAGGAGAATTCTGAATTTTTTTAGTGGCATTTCCAAATAAGGAGGACAATACCTCCAGGAACAGTCCAAGCCTGTATGTTTTCATTCCACTTGGCTAAGTATTATAAAATATCTGATTAGTAAAAAGTGCCATAAAGTCCCAAAGTTTAGTATCAAAGTCACTGTAGAATACTCTGTATCAGTGTAGAATATGTAGAGTCTCCTATCTTTAGAAGAAAACAATAGCTGCATTATTCTTGGAAATTAAGCTAACAATTAGAAACTATCCTGAAAAAAATAACTAAATTTGACTCTTATTCCTAGTACAAACTGGGCCTTTAACCTACATAGCAAGGCACACACTCCTGGAAAAATCTTATCATAAGCAAGTTCTCATCTCCATTGTTTTTAAAACAAATGAGAGGAAAAAAATAGCCTAAGCCATCACATGATTTAAACACATGGTCAGGTTCTAAAAGCAAGCGTGTCAATCTAGGGAATACTGGACAGAAGCCCAGGAATGAGTAGAGACATTGCTGAACATTTTCCTAAAAAAATCAGATTGGTAATATCTGCTATTTTACAAATACCTGTACAAACACCTGACCTTTTTTATATTGAATAAATAAATTCTTGGCCACTGAGAAGTAAAAGAGAATTCCGCATAGTTCTACATTTAGCCCAGATCTGTAAGACTTTGCTGAGAATTATTGCTATAGTGCTTAATGAATAGTGTACAATTTTTGACTCATTAGTAGCTTANAAAATTTTTTTTTTTTTTTTTTTTTTTTTTTTTTTTTAATTCTTCAGTCTTGTTTAATTACGGCAGTGGTAAACTGAACTACACAGTATTTGAGAGTTTAAAAATGTAGCACATCTTTCTGCTGGATTTCACTGGAATTTTTCAGGGTCAGAAATCAAGATCCTAACACATATGTTGGATTTGAATTTGTGATAAAATGAACTAGGACAATCGTACTAGCAGTTATTTAAAATCATGCCTTGGCAAAACTAACATTTTAAATTACTTAATCAGCTGAGTATGAACCTGTTTAGATGAATGTGTGAAAGGAAAAGTTAGTTCATTAAAATCAATTGGAAAAACTCTAACTTAAAATATGGTGACATTTTCAAATTACAGATCTTTTTTGACTTAGCTTTGCTGTATTTACTCAGATAAATAAACGCCTGGGATAAACTCCTATCTATCAATGCTGTTAAATTCTATGAACTACAGTAAATAGCAATATGGGTAATCAATTAGTGAATGCCAGAAACAAAAAATCCTATTCAATAACCAAACTGAAAAGAGACTGACACATGAAATTAATTTAATTTTTACTGTCTTCAATAGTTTTGTTTTTTTCTGATACAGTAAATTTCTGTAAGACAGTCAAAGGAGATGTGTTGACTTTTGGCTTAATTTTGTGTAAAATTCTGGTGGTCTTGTCAGTTTGACATGTACGATATTCTAGAAAGTTGATTTTGAAGTTGTTTTACTTAGACAAAGAGCTAGTTGATGTGGATCAAACTGAGATTCATGCAAAAGTAATGCATTATTTGAGAACTTCCAAAGCTTATGATTGCATATTTTAAATATGCATGCTACTTTGCATGGAAATTGTATTTGCACTATACCATCATCAGAGCTATCTCATTAAAGTGTTTTGCCAAAAGTCAGATTATAAATTTGAGAGCTGTGGATTCCCCCAGACTCCATTTCAATAAGGACATGCCATTGACTTCTGTGGGACTGCTTGTGCTTATATATAGGTATGTTCCATGACACTGCTTACATTTACCTCTAGATGCATGCCTAAATACATGGTCAGATAAGAAGCACAAAGGACAAATAACGCACTTAACTGAGAATGATCTGTGAATAATATAGTAGAAGGACTCACACTGACTTTGTTATTTTTGGGATTAGGCTTCATCAACTTTTATGGACAAGAGGGATCATAGTGTGAAAATACGTTGTAAAGCCTTTTTCTTGACTAATTAAGTTCAGGCCAACCATCTGTTATCTTGGCTTACATACAAGCCACATGTTCTCATATATTAATGATAGAGGAAATTTGAGAGACTTCAGTATTCTTTTACTTTGAGAGTGAGTCACATTATCCCTGTTTTGTCAGAGATTATTATTTTATATGCTTACTTTAACACTACATTCCTCTTAAGAAATATAATAACCCAGTCATTTCAATCACTGTAAGATGGGCAACTCAGTCATAGGGAGGTCTTACATTGCATAAGCATTAAGATTTTCACCACTGCTGATCTACTCTGAAATTTTTCATTCAAATATTTTATTCTTTGTATTTAATTTGTATTTGGCTGTAAATGGGGTTGTCAGTGAGATTCCCGATGCAGTCCTGTAATAGTTCTACATTTTTGTTTTATCGTGCAAACAATAACAACAGAAAACAGTGTGTTGTTTAGTGGGGAAGTGAGAAATTGCATCCATTTGTGGGTGAGAAAATATCAAAAGATGAAATGTAATATCAAGGTTTTACCATTTTATTGTGATCATGGATAAAACATAAGGTAGAGAAAAATATTAATTGTATTTTGCAGAAGTCATGAACATCTTTCAAGATACTTTACTGTATAAGAAGATTGGTTGCTACCTTCAAAGATTAGGTGGTTTACTTGCAATATAAAACCCAGTGATTTGCATCTAAACAAATATTCATACATTGGTTAAGTTAGGCTGCTGTGCCTGAATAAAAGTACTTAAGGCTTCTTCTGAGTCATGGGTGAAGGTTTCTTGCTTGTCTGCAGTGTATGAGGAAGCAATTCTAATAGGCAAAGTCTGGAAAACTCAGACTTGAAATGGCAGCATTTATGAAATCACTGAGAATGAGAAATGCATATACCAAGAACGAATTTAATTCTGCTTTCATATGACTGTAACAGTGACAGTTTACACCTATGTGATACATTTCATCTAAAAACCAGGTTAAATTGTTGAGGGTACATTTTTTTTCACAGTTGTTCAAACTGGTGAACACTATTCTTTTCCCTCACAAGATACCATACCAAATTCATGATACTACAGTGATCCTACAGTGCGCTCTCAGTCATTAAAACATATTTAACATTTATTTAGTCATTTTTTTGTCCCTGCCATAAGGTTAAATTCTGTGTTAGATCCTGTCCACTTTCTTTGCAACCCTGGCGATGCACAGAGTAGATGAGGAGAAAATAGGGTGTATTTTTTACATCTTCTGTCTATTCATAATTGATGATATCTTAATTAGAGTCCCATAAAACTAATGTACATGTAGTCTACGTTTCCCATATCATAGTGGAAATCTGATGGATCATTACTATTGTAATCTCTTTTTTAACAGAAATCACAGTTTGCACTGACTCTCTGCCCAGTATTTGCATCTCGCTGTGCTCTTCCAAGTAGTTTGATGTATAATCTACCTTATCCTTGATCAAATATTAAAAAGATCCTGAAAAATGCATTAGTGGTATAGTCTTTTTTAAATCAAAAAGATAAGTCAATAATCATCATAAGCCACTGACATTAGAGAGAAACAGCTTCCAGGCTCTTGGTTAGAGACATCCCATCAATAATATTGAATGTTTCTTTATTCATTAATTTCTATAATTCTGAAAGACACAATCAGTTGTACTATTTTCCTTAATGTACATTGCTGTGGTGTCATTGTTCTGATGTCTGAGACCTGAGAGAAAGCTCTAGTGGGTAGTTCCAACTTTCCAAAAGGGGTTACTGACATCATGTAATGATGGTAATATTTATTTGGAAGTAGTTACTATGTGTACAAAGCACAAAATTTCACAATATTCCTACCTCAGCTCAAATATTATCACCTAACAAAGCACAGTGCAAGTGCTTTCTGAAAGCAACATGTCTTTTTTTGCATCATTGCTGTTATCAGTGTCCTGCTGTCCTGGATCTTTGATGAAGTGTAGTTTTAAGAAAATCTACCAAGTTGAAAAATTATGTGTCAATATCTTCCATGCTCTGAATTTAAGGGGGTTAGCTTTGAAAGGTCTAAGTCATAGCAAAATGCACAGCAACTTAGAATCCAGAAATTCATGGTCTAATCAGAGCAACTAGAGTATTAGACATAGTGGCAGAAAGCTTTTGGAGCTATTTCTTAGATTATAGCTGTTAGTCATATAGTAATTTCTAAATGGTAAGCAAACATGGTATTTTACCAGACTGATCATTTAGGCCATTCATGCATGGAAGTACTGTTAAAGTCAAAGGTAATCTTCCTGAATTGATTTACTAATGGCTTCTGGGATTGAGTCATTACTGGGTGTGAATTGATAAATCTTTTTCTGAAAAGCATATCTGATGAAGAAATATCTTGAAGGTCTTGGTGTTTGCCACTTTTGTCACAAAGAACCCTGTGAAAATTTCATGTGTAAGAGTGTTTCAAACAGAAAAAGAGAAGTCAGACTGCTGTTCTTTTTAGTAGTAACTTGAGTAATGCGTATCTAAATCTTTCTATGCAAGTTTTTCCAGTTATATTAGTGCACACTGTTCAATACAATTTATCACATATTTATGCAATGAAATATATTCCAAAAACAAATTTAAGTATGCTTTAACGACATTTCTTACCCAGTAAATGCCCAAGCCCTGAGTGAATTCTGCCATCAACCTGTGGACTTGGCAGAGAGGGCTTGAGGTCAGCTGTAACAGAGCAGCTGTCTGGCCTTGATGCTCTTTGATACAGGGCTGTAAGAGAAGCCCTGTGGGGGATACTTGCCCGCTTTATCCTGAGCCACTCAGCTGTGTCCCTTTCCTGAACTACATTGCATCCATGCCCCTGCTTGCCATCTATGTACCTGCAGCACCCTGGATTGACTTCAGATCTGCATTATTACTGTAAATTTGCCTGGCAATCCCCAGCCAGATAGCTGACCCTGGATCCTGCTCTGATCCTCTCTTGTCTGAGTGCCTTGCTGCTGTGCCCTTGTCAGTGAGATCACTGCCCTGGCTGCCTTGCTGTCACCCTGGGCTCCTTGTTTGCCTTCCTTTACAGATCAGAAAACTGTCAGTGTTCCCTGATGCTTACTTCTGTATTATATGCTAATAATTTAGTATCCTGAACAGAGAACAGTCATACAAATGCATACCATGCATATGCACAGTAATGAAACACTTCATTCTTTCTCTAAAGAAGTATCCTTTGCCTCTTTCCAGATTACAGAAACCTAAAATATATGGCATGGAATATTAAGCCTTTGACTATTTTAAGTATTGCATGTATGAATACATGTGAAATATATAGATTGTGAGAGAGAAATTAATTAACAATAAAGAAGGCTTCAGCATATAAGTAGAGATTTTGCAGATAGAGGAAAGCTAAGAATAGAAATTCAGATTTTCAATGTCCACTGCAGAGGTAAAAATAAAATCCAGATGTCATGAGGGTCAGTTAAAGTCTGTGCTCATTAAGCGCTGTAGCCTCTATTCCTGCCCATGATCTGCATATTGCTCAATTATATAGGCAGGATAATACCTTTTCAATGTTGGCAGAAATAGTTGAAATTCTCGGGAACAAAAGACGAGCAAAGAGAAACAGTGAATTTCAGCTAACATGACTCCACTGCTGAAATACAGCCAGCTGGAGGTAAGAAAAACCATGCTGAAGACAGGGATGAGACAGTGATTGATAGCCTTGTTTGAGAGACAGATGAGATCAATATGACAGCTTCTGGCACAAATTGTGTTTCCTGCTGTTCAGGCAACTTAATTTCATTTATGTTCATTTATGCCAGCTGGGTGTATCTTATTCTTTCTTCTCTTTCCCCTTCTATGTGCTGTAGTTTCACCTTTTTTTTTCCCTAAATACCATCTCTAGTAAAAAAAAAAAATGTAATTAAAGACAGTTATTCTCTTAATCTATCTAGCTGGCATTTCTTTAGTTTTCCCTTTTGTGTGCTCAGTAAAAAAAGGAAAGCTTTATGTGCTCTTTATTATAGTTCCACCTGGAGATACGATTCAGACCACAAGCCAGTGTCGGTTTATTGACACTGACCTGTGAAATATTTCCTGTCCTGTTATCTGTCTGTTGTTCTCTACCTTTTAGGTCTGTGTTCCCTGTGCCTCTGAAGTTATATATCAGCCAGCAGCAGGACTGCTGCCCCTCATGTGCTGTACAGTAATGCATCAAATATGCCATCATTAAGATAAATTACATTCTTTTGTGAATGTTTAAGTCTGTATTTTTCAGTACAAAAAAACAGTTGTGCTTGAACTAGAATTTAGAATGGCACTTAAATGTTAGAAACAAATGGATTACTTAGCACAGTTTTGGCAAGGGGATTACAAGGATTCAGGCTCATGTCTTGTGTGCCATGGTATTTCTGTTGTAATACTGAAGCAGCAATAAAATGACAGGAGAAGAAATAAGAAAAATATTAGAGATAACCAACATATTTTTTTGTAATTCAGATTTGAACAGTTAAGATTCAATATGCTGGTAAATCTGCAAATTTTAGCGATTTTCTATCTTTTACAAATGTCACTGGCCTTAAATCTGAGCTGCACAATATAAGTGCTGAAAGTATTTTACAGTGGTAATGGTAGGGAAAAAAATGTGGAAGAAAATTCATGCTGTCACCTATTTTTTAAGCATGCTGATTTTACATACAATATCTTACATTCTGAATTATGTGGATGTAGTGAGATTAAATGTCTCTGAGTAGTGAACAAGATGAAGGACTAGAAAGAGCCTTACAGGTTACATTTCTGTGATATACTGAGTGTATGAAATTATTTTGGAAGTATAGTAAAGGAATTTACAAATCCAAAGTTATATCTTCACTTCTTTGTGCAGAGATCCTATTCTAGCATCTGTAGACACAAAAATGGGCAGGAGACATCTAGACACTTATAGCTGCCCCTGTACATGGGTATTTTTACAAAGGTGGAAAAGGAAGCAGAGAATGAAAGGAGTGAATACATCCATTCCTTTTTTTTCTTCTCGACTCCTTAGGTCAATAGCATGGCTTACTCAGTCATTAGTATCTCAAATGACGAAAAGAGTAGGGGATAAGTGTGATCAAGTGAATAAGGTCTCTAACCCACAAGAGACCACAGGTGATCAGGGCTTGCATGTGACTGCATTCCTGTCGTAGCTGCTATGTGGTTTCATTGCCTTCCCCTAAGTTAGAGCAGACTCTAGAAGCAAGACAAGCTTCTGCTAAAGTTTTGGTACACATGTAAAGTTAGAGCAATTTCAAAGTTAAGAATTCTCACTGCAGAACATTATAGAGTTATTGGAAAAACACATTATGGAAGTAATACAAAAAATCCCTGCTCCTTTCTCAGAGAACAATAAATAACGTGATTCAATAGGCTAGGCCTTTATTTTATTATGAATCTGTGGGACATACTAGTTTTCCAGCACACATTAAACTCAGTGTGTGATGTATGTATTATAAAATTCTGTCTGAAAAATTCCCAGTTGCAAAGCCACAGTGCCAGCTTTGATGGTTGTCTCTAGATGTTCTTAAATACGTTGTTTCCCATCTCAGCCTCATTTTCACAGATTTCCTTTAAATTTTCTAATATTTTACTTGATTCTTTGTAAATTAGTTCTTTCCCCTGTCCTTGCTAGCTGTGATTTTTTAACTGGAGGAATAAATTGAGCTTTTTGTTACAGTGGAAGCACTCATTAAAGATTCAACAGGTGTTCAATTTTAATATCACTAGAATAAAATTAGCAAGCATGCACTTTGTATTCTCAGACTTCTGGTTTATCCTATGAGGTACATAATAGCCACAGTAACACTTCAAAAACTTTGCTTAACTATTTGAGTGTTGAAATTAGTTAACTGAGAGGGCAAGAACTGATGCTTGTTGAACTCCTTAGAGAAGATGTCTTCCCCACTTTTGTGCCCATATCAATTCATTGTTCCAAATTAAACTACATGAGAGGTGAACTTTGAGATTTCTTCTTTCAGAAACTCCCATGAAATTTAAAATACTCCCCAGCTTCTCAAAAAAAACCAAAACCAAAACCAAAACCAAACCAAAACAAAACAACAGCAAAAAAAAAAAAACGAGGAAGGAACATCAATCTCGTTTGAAAAAGAAATGAAAAAGTAATCTCAAGACAGCATGAAACACTTTGTAGTGTGAATATAATTTTTAAGTATTTACGTGGCTTTCTTTATATCAGTTTTTTGGTTGCAGGGATACATATATATATATATATATATATATATTCCTTTGAAGTTGTTAGATTCATCTGCAATACTTACTTCTGCATGAAAACATCCCTAAGCTGAGAGTGAAGTAAGCATTCACTAATAGAGGGTGGGTTTGAATACTGACAGGCCAAAGTCTAAGAAGGATATATAGTGCCTTGCTTTGTTCCCCAGGCTAGTCTCAACAAATTACTGAAAGTTTTATATGACCAGAAACAAAAATATCTTCAGACACCTTACAGATACTTAAGAAGAACAAACAAACAAACAAACAAAAAAACTCCTGAGCATAAGCTTATATATATAATCACAAAATTATACAGGATCATGGAAAACATTCCAATTAAATGCATAATAATCAGAAAATAAAAGGAAAATAGGATAAAATGCCACATGGTTATTTCACATTTGAAGCTTTCTTATGGCTCTGATTTCTCTAAGAGCAAGTTTTCAAAGGAAAGCAAAGTAGGTCTAATATATTTCAATAACATGCCTGTTATGGTGCCATACAAAAATTATTTAAGGTGAAAAAGATATTACTTAATAAAATAATAAGTAAAGGAATAAAGTAAAAAATATTTGTAAATATCAATTTGGCAAAACCCAACATCTAGAAAGAGAAATACCGCTTAAAAGACATTATTGGTAAAACTATCTAAGGATCACACTAGAGCCTGATTTAATATTTCCATTAGTAACCTTACTGCAAAATGTTGTATTGCAGCAATTGAAGGTACTGGTGGCTGCAAGTAGAATAAACTGTTATAGAGGAGGAAGAGAAAGTTACACAAGGCAATGATTTACTTGGGGGTCAATAATTCAATATTGAAAATGTGCAATGGAATTGCCCCATGAAATTTTAGGATTATCTTATTCCTATTTCTGTTTTAGTTCTTTGTTCTTCTAAGGCAAAAAAAAAAAAAATCCCAACATGAGGAAAAAAAATCCTTTTTACATGAGGAAAAAAAGTCATTTTTGCTTTATAGGTTTCTATGTTGTTGGGTTTTGGCTTTGGTTTTTGTTTTGGGAGTTAGTTTGTTTGGGTTTTTTTGGTTTTTTTTTTGTTTAATTGTACCCTGGAAAACCTAAGAAAATGGAATAAAGTCCTAGGCTGATGACAGTCTTCTCTTTTGGACCAGTGGCTTTAGCCACCACTTTGCACTCCTATGAATCATATAGATCTTAGAATTATTATTAGGCCCAATGTTTTGGTGCCTTTATTCACAGGGGGAAATATCTCTACGAATGTGTGACAACTGAATTTTAATTTTCTGTGCTATTAGTTGGACAATGGAATCTGCAAATCATTGCCAGCACCACTGATTGTGCTTGTGATGAATGAGGAAATCAGGAAGGATTTCTGATGGCCCCATATACTTTGCAAAGCATAACATTTGGACTAGTAAGTGGGACAGATCGTGAGCTGCTTCATCTACTATATTTCAGCTGAGAACCTCGATTGTGTGATTTGCTTTGCTATCCTCATATTAAGCCCTTCAAAATTGACTAGGTCCATTGAATTCAGGAGACATTTTTATAAATACAGAGATGGTCACTTGCATAAATAATTTTTAGTTCAGGATTTAAAGTAATAACAATTAGAAGTTAATGCAATGCTTATATTTTTTATCTCTATTTTAATAAAATATATTAATATATTGAAATAATTATACATCTCCATGTCAGTGCATTTCCATGACAGTTTTGTGCTGACATGTCGTAAGGTAAGGAATATGTTGAAGGGCCCCTCTTCCACTTCAAGAAATTCTGAGATGCAGCATCAGGAAAATCTATTTCTTGATGCATCTAAATTACAAATCTGGAAATAAAACAAAAATATATTTCTAGCAAAACTGCATTTTTGTACTAATAATTGTTTTATATACAGTTATAATTTTCTTTTCCAAAGTAATTACCTTATATTCACAAATATCACTGTCCAAGTACAATTTTGCAGCTGTTTTTGTACAGGATATTGTCCACTAAGAAAAATGTGTAAAGGAAGAACAAAGGAAATTCTTTTTCCTAGATATAAAACTGGCTAGAGCAATGAAGCAAAAGTCTGTAGGATTTTTTCCCATATTCTGCCGTCTGCCACATTAAGAGAAATTAATCAGAGATTCTATGAAATACTGTCAGAAAGTAAAACTGAATTGGGTATTGAAACTCAAGGAAATGTTATTACATCTGGCATGTTGAACAGTCTCAAAGAATGGTATTCCTTACACAACCAAAGGAAAATTCCCTAGAAGAACTGGAAAAATGGTTGTTTTCTCAGATGATAACTTGTTATTGATGAAACTAAAGGCCATTACGAGTTTATTACAGTTTTCAAAGTGGAAATGGTACAAAGAAAGGAAGATACTGGCTATTTTGAAGCAAAAGGAAAGAAGACATTCTAGCAGTACAGTAAGGTTATAAGCCTTAAAGATTGTGAAACTGTGACAGAGAAAGAAGAAGAAAGCAAAAGTTTATCAGAAACATTCAATTGTGTTGTCCAAATAGAGGCTGCAGACATCACTACTGTGGCACTGTGCAATCTTTGAGCCTTGTCTTCTGCCAGGGAACAAAAATCTCACAATATGACTTTTATTTAAGCTAATGACTGTCATCATGTCTGTCTTCTTATGAATTCATGTTTGTCTTCTCATGAAACTCCGAATGTATGTAAGTTCTGTCCATGCATGCAGATTTCTGTGTAGTGAGAAAGCAGAAAATTTACTATCATTTACCTCGCACTAGCAAATTTTATGTAAAGTGACTCTGGGCATTTAGCAAGAGCAAGCCTAGGGCTAAATGTTGGGAAGGTTTTATTAGTCACTACATAGTTATCTGTTATGACAAAGTTCTGATTAATGCAGGACTTGAGGTAGCATAGTCTACTTACAAGAGTGTGTAGCGACCAAACAAGGGGTTATGGCTACAAGGTGAAAGAAAGGAGGTTTAGGTTAGATATTAGAAAGAAATTCTTTATTATGAGGGTGGTGAGACACTGGAACAAGTTGCCCAGAGAAGTTGTGGATGCCCTATCCCTGGAAGTGTTCAAGAGCAGGTTAGACGGAGCTCTGAGCAACATGATCTAGTGGAAAGTGTCCCTGCCCATGGCAGGAGGACTGGAACTAGGTGATCTTTGAGGTCCATTCCAGCCCAAGACATTCTATGATTCTGTGATTCTGTTACAGCAGTGTTCTTGCATTGCATTTGTGGGCCAGTAAGAAAAATAGAAAATGTTTTAAATTCTAGAGTTTGCAGACTTACTTTATGCAGTCTGCAGAAAACTTAAAAAGAAATGGTAGAGAATAACCAATACATAAGCAAAACTAAAGAACACCACCTGTCAAATGTGGTTTCTTAGCAAACAAACAGTTGTCTTGTTCTGTCTGTACTTCTCTGTGTGATGTATATTTAGCATACGTAACAATACTTGCTCAGTCCTAGAAACTTTCAAGCATCTTTCTGTGGACAAGGAAACAACTTTAGGGAAAGGAATTCTGCATTTCAACATTAAACCAAATCTAGCCATGGTAGATATGAGGGTTGGAAGCTACATCCATATAAATAAAGTTCCTGAGACCATTCATTAGCACTGAGGACAATGGGCACAAGACATTATGCACACATGCCATCAACATGGAAAACAAGTGGTTAGATGCAAAATAATACTAAGGACAGTCACTCTGCCATGTTGAATCCAGAGTGGTGATGGTTTGGGAGAGTGCTAGCTAGTTTAGCTGTAGCAGAGTTGTAACAGCTTCCCAATGCACACAGTGACATTCCAGCTTTGGGATCTGTTAATTTCCTAATTCAGACAGGTGCATAGTTCCTTTCCCCAGCAACATCTCATCTTCTGACTGTCAGTAAACACTTTTTCACTTATTCTTACTATGTGACTAATGCAGTGTCTTGCACAAGGGTGTTACTGACAATGCCATTCTATTGAATGGAAATCTGCTGTTCCAACAAGTAAAATTTACAGCAGAATCTAACAGATTTTTTTCAAGTGACCTGTATCATTTTAAGGCATCCTAAATATTGCAGTGCCAATGCTAAAATTACTAAACCCTTCTACAGAGTCTGACCTTTCAAAGCACTTAAGGAGGGACATAAACTACAGGAAAAAAATGAAACAAACCACATGCATAGATGGGCAGAGCGAGGCTTACAGTCAGATTCTTAATATAAACTTTCATTTACAGGAGAAAATAATCATAATTTTAGCAAGCCTTTAACATGTGTTTTCCTATTAAGTTATAAATTATGCAGTATATAATGTCTTGATTCTGTTAGACATAAGTAACTAAATAAATAACTTAGATCTTTTCTAAGTTCTGAGCATTCGAGTACCATAAACTGTCTAATTATAATAATTTCTTTTTTAACTCTCTTTGAAGTCATTGATAAAATATTCCTGCAAGATTTGAAAGAGGAAAAATATAAGGTTTGAATTTTTAAACAGAGAATACATTAATTTTCTCTCAGTACAATAATTGTAAAAATATAATTCTGTTTCATCTTTAATATAAGGTAGACAAATGGAAAGTGAAACTTCTGCCTTAGCAAAGAGATTACTAATAATGAAATCACGGTCTTCTTACAGGTATCAGTTTGCTGTTTATTAATGCTAACACGTGGTTTCAGACTTATAATGATGTACCGTACAAGAAGGGAGCTGATATGATTGCAATTTGAATTTCTGCTGCAACTCATCATATTAAATTACATGAAATGCTGGTGAAAAGCTTCATGTAAGCAGGTAACATGACATGAATAACAGCATCATCTGCCGAAATCTATTTGCTCTGATGAATTCATTAATTAATTCAAAAGAATGATCTTTATTTTTATCTGTGAAGAATCCCTTCTTCTTCTACCTCCCTCCAGAATCTTCTCAAATACAATTGTGCTTCCTCTGCTAGATGTGGAAAGGCTTGTGAGGGATGAAGGCACCATGTAAAGGCACCGTACTCCCTTTCTCTAATCCCTCTAGTTTCAAGGGGAGCAAAGAGGCTGTGGTAGGCATTTTGAGATAAAATTACAGGAAAGCTGAAGGTCTCCAGTACATATCTTAGAGAATTTCATGGACCACAGGTTTTCCATCAAGGTCATCAAGTTGCCTATTCTGAATTTTGACTCCATGGTCAAAGAGAGGTCAGTGGGACATGGAAGAATTGGGTCAGTGGAACCAGTTTTGCTCCTTTACAGTCTCTTCACACTCCCAGGTCACAGCTGAAAGAAGGCATATATTAATAGAGTTTCAGAGAAGCTCATTGGCATTCCTTCTCCAAGGCAGTAGTATGTGCTAGGACATTCCTTTTCTCTAGAGGCCAGTATGATCCTGTGAGGCCAAGAAAGACCTCGGGTGAGTAGGGGAAAGAAACTCTTACCTTCTGTGACAAGAAAAAGCCATGCAGGGTAAAGACAAGAAATATTGGGCATAAGAAATGTTTAGAAACTTGGGTCAATACAAGTGAAAACAAAATACCACTTTTATTATTGTTCCTTTCAAATTAGTTTTAACAAATGCCTTTGGAATATTTTTCTTCACAGCTATTTTAATATTCATACATGATTCTCATATTTTCTTGCCAGTTATCAGATACATCTTTTTTTTTTTTCTTTTTTTTTTCATGGCTCTTTCTGAGTCCAAACCATCAGACAGCAGAAAACTGCATCAGAGATGAGGCCTTTTGATAGACTTAGGCTCCAGTGCCACAAGCTACCCATTTTTCTGCAGCATTTTGAGTGTTGAAAACAAAAAAGCTGAATTTTCCCTGAAACATTTCTCAGAAAGAACTCATTGTTTATAATGGAAAATAAGTCTCTGGATGTCCTCTACAGTGTATTTTAGACTTTCACAAATAATTTTTTAGCAGAGGAAATTTAGCTATTCTGTGGAATGATATTTTCATATCTTATACATTATAATTGTGCAAGGAGAGCATAGAAATAGATTTAGACATAATTATTAGCCTTATACACCACACGTGAATGTAAAAGGAAGGCCAGTTTATTTTTAATCGCATCCCTTTTTGATGTGTAAACACAACAAGCTAAAACTTTTATGATCAAAACTATCTACACTAAGTTCCTGAAAAAGGAAGGTGTATACAGACATGAGCCTCCTTACAAAACCACAGAGAGTAAAATTATTTCTTATAGTAAGCAGTTCTAGATTACAACAAAACCTGCTGGGACTTGAGAACACGGAACATGCAGGAGTCAGATGTGTCCACTTGTGGAGGACCTCATACTACATGTATGTCATGATTTTAACCATTGTTTATTCTATGTAATCTATATTAGTTTCCTCACCGTAGTGACTGTGGCAGTGTATGTGGCAAAACTCACAGCCCCACAGGCTCAGGACTGGTGGACTCAGCCCAAGGTTGCCACTGTCTGAGCCACACTCCCATGTCAGGGTGAGCTTTCTGGCTCATCCCCAACGTCCCTTGCAACGTTGTTTACATGTTTCAGTTTATTAGTTAATTATGGTATTACTTCATGTTCTGTGTAAGGTTATGTTCTGGAGGCTTCATGGCTGTTCAGTTCCCCATTGGTTCCATGTAAATTCCTGTACCCCAATCGGTTACTCTCCCCTGCTTGTATCCCGATAAATCCCCTGCCATCCCCCTGCCCGTTGCCTGGTCCCTGAAGCCTTCAGCTCTTCCCGATCCTCGCGCCGCCTCTCCCGGACCCTCTCCTGCCTTCCCTCCTGCCTTTCCCCAGCATTCTGGAAATCACACCAGAGCCCTTCTGTCTGGCCTTTATCCTCGTTTGCTCCCACAGTATCATACCGGAGCTCGCTCTCACCCAGAGGAGCCAGCACTAAACGGAGCTTCCGGAGGATGCCCTGCGTCTGGGGAAGCTGGGAGCTGCAGCCCCCGGGAAACCAGGGTCACTCCCAGACTATCGCTGAGTGGCCTCGAGCAGCCACCCGGACATAGCGATAAGTGACAATCTAGGTTATTTATTATCTTTACTCTGATAGCAAAGGCAGACTGACTAACTTCATCCCAGTTCCCATTTTATGTAAAATGTGAATTTCACATTTACATTTTATGCTGCATTGCCAGTAAATTTGGCTCCACACTTTGAATGAAATGAGCTACAAAGTTCCATGGAAACTCAGACATTTTTTTATAGAAATACATATTCTCTTTTATTATAATTTTTTTCTTAAGTTCTAATGATGAAAAAAGATCAGATTAGTACTCATCCCTTGAGACATCATAATTTTTATTTATAATTCTAGTTTCATCCAGAACTACATTTTTTAATCTGTTATAATTGGCGTACAAACATAATTTTATTTTTATAAATCTATTTAGAGTCACACTAATGCACTGACTGCAGTTGCTGAAGCTGCTGCACTATCTGTCTCTACTGCTACTAGCAGTGAAGTGTTCCTTCCAACTTCTTATACAAACTGTCAAGTTCTTTAATAGCACATATATGAAATATTTTGAGCTATTTCACTAAGCTGTTATGAAAAAAAAACCCAACAAAACAAAACCTTGGCATATTCTCTAAATAATGTAGCTATTTTGAGAGAAAACAGAGCACTTCTGGTAGGGAAAGTAGAGAAAGACTGCACAATTAACCTAACACCCCAAAACCTGAAATTGTTTAGCTGAACAGAACAGAAGTAAATGTACAAAAGATAAATGAAATGGTGTTCAGCTAGGACACTGTTTAAAAATGTTACTTATTTTAAAACAATCCTGTGTCATTAAACTGATTTCTGCCTTTAACAATACACATGTAATGGAAATACATTCCATGCCTTCAGAAAGCATTGGCTTAACTGCAAATGTACACAGATGGCCCCTCTATTTACCATCAGTTCTTTCACTGACTCCCCAAACAGCCTGAGGAAACTGCATTTACCAAGATCTCCTCAGATAGCTGTATCAAGCAGAGCACTACCCATCAGTATCAGAATCACAGTCCTCTCTTTCATATCATATTTTGAGCACATCCAGTAATCTGACCTGTCACAGGTGCCAGCCAAGTGGAAATGACAGTGAATGACAGTAACAGACCAAATAAGATGGCTGCCAGGAGTGCAGAGAGACCCAGGGACCTCAATCAACTGAACCACAAATCCATTAAATGATTTAATTTTGTGTATCCAACTGTGGGGCAATTTTTACAGCAGGACAGTGAAAAAGACCCACAAAAAACAAAAGCATGTAAAGGAATAAACGGTTTGAGACATAAAATTACTCTGAGGATAAGTTAATCTTAATGCTTGATTGTTCTCTTCATTGGAAGATGTTACAAGCTTTACATGCACTTAGAATAGACTGTTTTGCAATATAACCTTACAATTTAGAAAATGATTCATAAATGAGATCAGTTTTGACTGGTAACACAAAAAGGTAAAAAAACACCTTATTCTGTGAACATAGGCTAGTCATTATTTTTGTTTAAAGTCTTTGTCCTATCACTGTCTTTTTCTAGCTGGCACTGCAGTGGTTGGAATGCAGAAAGAACAACTTTAACCTGAATTAAAGCTGGAGTATTATTAACGTATACTTGTTTGTTCCAGGCTCAGCCTTGCATTTCACATGAAACCTCAAAAGAAAAACCCATGTAAAAAATATGGCATGTTATCATACGTATGCTTTTAGATATTGTAGAACTTTAATTTTCTATTCATCCTCTCTATTAAAGACTAATTTGGCTCATTGTATATTCATAATTTCAAATGCAGTTAAATCTAGTTTAAAAACCCTTAAGTCCAAGGATATTCCTGCACTGTGCCTTCTGAGCATCTCATAAGGAGGTGAGGGGAAGATCTATTGTCTCTTTGCTCTGTCTATAGCATGTGATGAACTTGAGCATTAACTCATGCCAGAGGACGCAGTTAAATATCAATTATGATTAAACATTATTCGTTCAACTGCATAAACTTCTTATAGCTAGAAAAAAATTCATAAAACATACAGAAGAATTAGAAAAGGTGCTTTACTTTTCTGATTTTTTTGTTTGTTTTGTTTCGGTGGGGTACTTTTTTTTTTGTGTGTGTATTTGTTAGTTTGTTTGCTTTTAATGTATTATATATGCTTAGTAAGCAAGATACTTTTCTTTAACTAATAACAGCCAGATGTGCTTAGCTGAAAAGAAAGTCAGCATGTTACTCTTTTATAATTCTTTCAGTTATAAGAAACCCCAGATCAAATATACATGTAGTGTAGCTGCGATGCAACTGATGTTAAAGAGCACTCCAGACAACAGAATATTTTAAGGCTAGAGACATTCATTAGGCGATCTTTGAACAAAGCCTCTGTAAAGCTACAAAACTGTGTGATCACACTACATATCGTGCTTTTGCTAATAAGAAGCATCTTCCTCCCAGTGTAAACTCATGACTACATTAGATCATTAAATTCATAGAATAACAAAGGTAGGGAATTTAGTCCAAGAATCTCTGCCTTTAGCCAAGAAACTTTCAGGGAATGGAGTTCTTTCTAATAGTTCTTTCTTTTAAACCATTTCATTCTATGAGGGCGTTTTAATTTTTAGCAAGCACCTAAAAAAACAAAACCAAAACCAACAAACCCCTGTATGAAAAATATTTGTTTTGAATTTATCATATTCCTAAGTGTCAGTAAAAGAGGTCTCAATCAGATTTTCTTACCTTTTGAAAGACATTTCATGTCACTGTGATCTGTCAAATGGCATTCTGTGCTGCATTTTCATAATATGCCACTAAGTAAAAAGATACAATTCTAATGTTTTGAATGCAGGGCAAAACCAACCTTCTGGGTACATTTTACTGGATTCAAGAATGTTCTGCTCATTTATTAGTCTATGCTCATTTAGAGGCTTGAGATGAGCTCCAGAATATACTTTGAGGGATTAAGATACAAAATCCAGTACACAGTTATTTGTAATTGAAGAACATTTATTCACTCCATTGTACTCAGCCATGGGCAGATGTGTTGGTTCCAAGGCTGTTCCTCAAATCTCTTTTGCAATGCCAGTAATAGTAAAAGGCAACTGGACCTTGACCAAGTCCTAAAGCACTGTGAGTCCATCACACAGTCTTGTAACCTGAAACGGGACATGAAGATCACAGACAGGAACTATGCTGGGTTTTGGCTCAATCCTTGACATGACCTCTTGTGGAAACACAAACAAAAAAAGTAGGAGGATAAGGGGATTTTTTTTCTCATAATTTTCTAACTGTCCAATGTAGTTGAATATACTGACATATATATTTTTTAATTTATCTGAGCATATGCAGCAATACGCAGGTATTCTTATTTTACCCTCATGTAACACTTTCCCCTGTCTAAAGGAAAGATTTACATTGTTCTAGTGAGAAAGAAAGAAAGGAGGAAAGAAAGAAAGAAAGAAAGAAAGAAAGAAAGAAAGAAAGAAAGAAAGAAAGAAAGAAAGAAAGAAAGAAAGAAAGAAAGAAAGAAACTACCAAGATAAACAGATTTTTTTTTCAAAAGAATTATGGAAGTTTTCTACTTATTTCTCAAGTAAAATACGGAAATCTTAATGATGATGGCTAATTCATGTAGAGCTGACAAAACTGCTCAGTCCTGTAGCAGAACTGCAACTGTTTCTGTTTTACTTGCTTCTAGTTTTTGCAAATACTGCCCTATTCCAACAAGCCATGTGGAGGGCATCATTAGATGCAGAAACACTTCTGTTCACAGATTTTTTTCTGCAATAACTGATTTGCCTGTGTGTTTGCCTTTTTGTGGAAATATAATTTATGTCCTCAGGATGACCATTTACACTTTGATGCATACTAATAAATGTAAACATGTTATTTTATAATTAATTCTGAACTAATTAGCGGTAATTCGATGTGTCTGTCAAAAATATCAGCAGTAATTAAGAGTATATTACTTGTCAGTCAAATATGTTTTAAATAAAATTTGATAGCATTTCTGGCTCCAATTAACAGAACATCAGAAGATTGCAGCCATTTTCGTGGATGTTATTCGAACATGTGAGGAAGGGACTATATGCATATTTATGTAAGAATATTTCCAACTGTGTTGCCAATATTATAGCAACTTGAATTGAGAAGAGTGCATTATCATCACAAAGCTAAATTGTAAAGAGTGAAACCAGAAGAACAATAGCCAGTGAGGGAAACAGAGATACAACTCACTTTATCAATGCCTAAATCAGAATTAGAAAACACAATTTCATTTTCCCTTTTTTTTTTAAATACAGCTCTTATGATACTACTGATTATGTAGCTCATAAATCAGTGCCTAATAGTATCTTAAAATTCAAAATTCTACAGCTGGCATAAAATTTTAGGTACAAATCGAGTAATGAAGTCATACCTGGCTTAGTCTTTGAAGGATATTTTTCCAACCTGTTATAAGTATCAGGCTCAGAATTTGATCCACTCCATGCTGAGGTTAGAGATTAAGCTTTTTTAGAATTATGAATAAATATGAAATGCAACAAGGAATGACTAAGCATATACAGTTTTTCTATATTTATACTGTCTCTTGTATGATTGCATAGATAGATGCTGTCAGCTAATATTCTGACTACATATCTAAAAATAAAGCATCTCTTCAACAAATAAGTAAGTACAATCAACTTTTCAAAGACAAGAATTCTAAGGAAGTTAATCCTTTTCCAAGGAGCAGTAGCACAGCTATGGGACAGGAGGCCATAGAAACCTTTCTAACATGAACTGAGTCAGTGACAATCCCCCACCATTCCCTTTCATCAGTGTTTGGCAAAAAGATGCTGTGAGCAAAGAAAAGAGACTAGGAAGTGATTCCTTGGTCCAGAATCCATGCTTTAAGTGGGATAAAGATGGAATGCATTGAAGATAGGTCAAATTTAAGATAAAAACTCTGCGTTTTATGAATGCAACAGCAAACTCTGCAGGGAACTACACTGCTACAAACACTTAAGGGTAGAGCTGCAAAATCAAAAGAAATACATCCCAAGAGGCATCTTAAGTCTCTTGGTGTATTGGACTTTTTGAAGGGGAACTTGTGGCCAACTTTATAGGTAATAGTCAACAGAGCAAGTAAATGATTCTGTATGAGTGCACTTTTTTCTGGATGTCTCCTCTCCCGCATTTTTTTCAACATTTTTTATGAAAGGAGAATGACCTGTTTTCTGACTATTTTGTCATTTATGAGCATTAGGTCATTATACAAATGTCCTCTCCCACATTTTTTTCAACATTTTTTATGAAAGGAGAATGACCTGTTTTCTGACTATTTTGTCATTTATGAGCATTAGGTCATTATACAAATCAGGAGGACAATCCCCTTTCAGAGAAGAAAAATTTTGACTTGGCAAGTAAACTGGTATTCAAGACTTCTTCCTGATATCGGACAAAATGATATTACCTATCAAAGCAGATTTATGGTGGCTTTTGTTTGCTTTTTATTATCTTTTTTTTTCTTCAAAAAGGGAATCTCTTGGGTTATGGTTCTGTCTGAGGAGTCTAAAACACTCAGAGATTTAGATGAAATTAAACACTTTGTTGCTAGGTTTATTACAAATCACAAGAGCAAAATAATACACCATCTTCTAATTTCAACACTGACATGAAATGCCAGTGCTTCTCTCCAGGGATCTGCTATCAGAAACATGTCTATAAAACTGTGAAATTAGATCTTGAAGGATGAACATGACCTTGGAATATAATTGGAAAAAGCTGTGTAGCTTCTGAGACAAAGGTGTTTCCAGAAGTAAAAAATAAATTTTATTGAAATCTTTAAATATTTTTTAATTGCAGATTCATGCTAAAAGACTGAGTCTTTAATCCTTAAATTCCTTCCTCATCCTTTTTCCAGGTTTTAAATGAAATCTTTGTTTAAATTCTAAGGCAAATTAAAAGAAATGGCTCAGGAAAAAAGAATAAAGAAAAATGAAATACAGTTTCTCATAACAGACAGTCATCTACTAAAAAAAAAAAAGAAAAAGAGAAAAAATGTATTAAACCAGTTTGTTTTTTTTTTTTTTTTTAACATACCTCATGAAATTATTTGATAAGCAGTAATAGATCCTTAGAAAATAGTCAGTATAACAATGTGAACAGAATAGAAGCCAGAACACATACAGGTTGTCATAGCAAGTTAGGTTTTTCACAGATTTTTTGCATACAAAATTCCTGGTTTTCAGAGCTTGCAAATGACAATGTCTTAGGATTTTAACTTGTGTATACTTAGCATGGAGTTCTGATAGTTTAAGATAGTTCTCCATGAAAGGATTTTTTATTATTTTCCTCTCTTTCCTATATCTTCATGTTGATGAAAATGGTAAAATGAAACATATGATCACAGAACTATACGAAGTAGAGAGGATCATCTTAAGCTACCCGTCTCCTTGGCCAAAAAAAGAGAGGAATGTGACTTAACACTACTTTCTAGGAACATCCGTCTTCAGTACAGAACTTTTCCTAGTTTATTGTCTGACTTTTTCTTCATTTCTTGCTATTGATTAAAGCAAATGTAGCCTATATTTTCAAGTTAAAAATTATAATCCATTGAGCTAATTAGCATAGTGCCTATAAGTTTTTAATACAACTGAATGTCTAAATAATTATATCTAGGTGTAATTAAGAGATTAGACACACATCCCATCTGCAAAGCATCAATGCTACTATGGTGGTAACAGCTGTTTTGAAGTCATTGCTTAGTGACTGCTTCTCATGGCATTTATTTCATTAAAATTAAAGTATTAGTATACACTGGGACACTGAGATGTTTGGCTTAGAGCTAGTCTAACCCTAGTGGAAAATCTGCTTTTCTCAATTACTACCTTAACTTAGGAGCAGAGCATGGATCAATTCATCTTCAAAGTGTGGGGAGAGGAGTCGTTACATTGCCGAAATTGCACTGATTTTCTTCTTTCATTCTTCTTAGCCCTATGCTGAACTCTATACAAAGGAGAAGAAATAATACTACTGAAAGAACCTCTCCAGACTGATAGCTGACATGACCAATGAGAAAAAAAGAAATGGTGTGTGAGAAATGATAACTAATGGCAACTGAACATGTCTCCTCAGGTAAAGCTGTGTCAGGGACTGATGAGCTGGCTCCTGGAGGGAGGTCACAAATCCACATTGTAGTGCAGGTTACAGGTAGGGCTCTCTGTAGAGCGAGGTTAGAGCTGGGTTAATTGTGCCTGCCTTGAGAAAGACCAACAAGTGTGGATACAGCATGAGCCTAATCTAGCTGTAATGCTTTCTGCTCAAGAGCTAACAGCTAGTCAAGGTATCCCTGCACACTGCTGTGTTCACAGTGTTGCCATCTTCCCACAGTCTCAACCTGCTTTTTCTGACTAGAAACACTTAAACTCAAAGCTAAAACTCTGAGCCACAGATCCTTCCCTGTGGATAAGAATGATGGGGACAATATTAGAACTGTTTTTTTTTTTTTATTCCCACCATACTCTGTTGCATCTTAGTTCCATATTTCTGTTATTTTCTTACTGTGCAATTATGTTCCTATTGTGCAATATTGTGTAAGAAAATGGATTTGGATGAGGGGATCAAGTAAACCCACAATGAATTTGTGGATGACACCAAGTTGGGTGGGAGTGTTGATCTGCTGGAGGGCATGAATGCTCTGCAGAGGGATCTGGACAGGCTGGAATGATGGGACAAGGCCAATGGTGTGAGTTTCTATAAGGTGTAGTTCCAGTTCTGCACTTGGGTCACAACCCCATGTGATTCTACAGGCTGGGGTGAAAGTGGAAGTTTGCCCAACAGAAAAGGACCTGGGAGTGTTGGTCAACAGCAGCTGAACATGAGCCAGTGTGTGTCCAGGTGGCCAAGAAAGCAAATGGCACCCTGGCATGTGTCAGCAATGGTGTGACCTCCAGGATCAGGGCTGTGATTGTCCCTCTGTACTCGGCACTGGTGAGGCTGCACCTTGAGTGCTGCATCCAGTTTTGGGTCCCTCACTGCCAGACAGACATTGAGGTGCTGGAGCAAGTCCAGAGAAGGGTGGTAAAGCTGGAGAAGGGTCTACAATGTCAGTCCTGTGAGGAGAAGCTAAGGGAGCTGAGTTTACTTAGCCTGAATAAAAAGCTCAGAGAGGACCTTGTTACTCTCTACAGCTACCTGAAAGGAGGTTATAGCCAGGTGGGGTACAGCCTCTTCTTACAGGCAACCAGTGACAAGACAAGAGGAAATGGCCTCAAACTATGCCAGGGGAGGTTCAGGTTGGACATCAGGAAGAATTTCTTCACTGCAAGGGTTGTGAAACACTGGAACAGTCTGCCCAGGGAAGTGGTGTAGTCACCATTCCCAGAAGTGTTCAAGAAACAGCTGGACATGACTCTTGTTGCTGTGGTTTAATTGTAAGGTGGTCATCAGTCAAAGGTTGAACTCGAAGATGTTGGAGGTGTTTTCCAATTTCCACATTTCTATGATTCCATGAAATTATTCTAAATAGTCAACGAATCATTATTTCCTATTAAATTTCTCTAGGGAAGTAGTGAAAGTGTTTGTACTTTCCATAATGGTAATTTCAGACCAAAGGTCTACATCTGGATCAAGATTCAAATTTCAAATTCTGTGTAATTATATCCTGGTTAGCTATTACTAATATAATTTCAATATGTATCCAAACACCACTTTCTTAATCTCTCCTTCCCTCAGATGAGTTATGGGTCCAATACCAAAGTGATTTTGGTTCCCACTTCTGAACACCTTGCTTTTGAAACTAGAGTACCTAATGTGAAAAGGGCCAAAAAAGTAGGTGACCCTTGGTATCATGCAGAATCTACTGTTTGTGTGCCTTTTCATGGCTGTGATTCCCATTTTCTTTATTACATATTCTAACAGGTTTATCTTCAACGTACAGAACATTTTAGTTAAGGGCATGCTAAACCACTAAGGAAGTCTAACTTCCTTTGAACTCTTTCTGGAGCCAAATGTTTATGCCTAATTATAAATTGGTATCCTCTTTATTTCCATTTGAAATTCTCCAACTATTCTAATTAGGCTTCCCCAGAGGTCAGAGAACATTAACGATCTGGACACAGTCTGGCTTTTTGAAGTGCTTGGAAATCTACTGTTAGTGCTATTTGAGGAAACATAAGAGAAAACCAACTGCCCTGGCTAGCATAGAATAATTAATAATAATAGCTATATAGTGATGACATATCCAGGTTAATTACATACTAATTAAAGGCTATAGTAAAGCAAATTACTGTTTGCATTTGAAATAATGGCTTGTGGCCACAGTAACTCATAGAAATGTGCTGTATCCTGTTGGCAAGTTCTCAAATGAGAATGAAATTAATTTGAGACAGGTACACATGATCTAGTTTGAGAACTCAAAAGTTTTGAGAAGCTATCTGCAGTGAGACAGCGATAGTCATTAATGAAGAAGAATTTGATATGAGCTGAAGTTCAGTTCTGAAAGAGTGAATGGAGAGAGTAGCTGGCAGAGCTGGGAGTCAATCAAAAGATAATTAACGGACAGTGCAGAGTATGAGGAGCTATTCAGCATGAAGAATCAAATATTTAGTTAGGGGCAAACAGGGAAAGAGTCAGGAGTGCTGGAACTGCAGATAGCACGGGAATGCTGGAGATGGCTATTTCTGGATGTTTAGAAAGGAAATTCAGAAGCTTGTCGGTTGGAGGATTACTGACTGAAAACAGTGCTGGCCAGGTTCAAACTGTAAAATAACTTGATGCTGTTCAGAAAACTAGTTGGAGGCTTTACCCAATGGGTTTTTTGGTGTGCTGTGAGTGAGATAAAATGAAGGGGATAAGTCTACTTATGGGGAGGGAGAAGTTCTCATACAGTGAGTAATCAAAAGCTAAATATAACTCCTCATGTTAGTACAATTGGGGAAGTAGTAAAGATGTCCAGAAAGACAACACGCAATCAAGGCACTACCAAGAGCAAAGACTAGTCATAGGTTACAATCCTGAGTTTCTCCTGTGTCTGATTTTTACTAGAATTTGGCCACATCGAAACTATACCCACTCCTCTGATGAGAGGGGACAAAGGAATACAGGAATGGAGAGAAAAGAAGAAAGAATTGGCATCATAACTCATGGTTAGGTTCAAGTATAGCTGAAATTCAAGGAGTTTGGATTTTATATTATTTTATTTACAGAATAATTCAATAGAAACATACAGAGTTTGAAATAAAATAAAATAAAATAAAATAGTAGTGAAATGAAATAGTGACCTGATTAAAACAGAAATGACTGTTTTAAAATGAGACTCACTTGTGCTCAGTTTTAGCCTACAGGCTCTCTGACATGCCTCAAGGACCAAATCTCTCCCGCAGAACCTTGCTAGAATGCATAGTAATGTAATTCTTCTGTTGTAAATAAAGTAGAACTGAGTATTCCCTCTAAAATAGTAAAGGGTTTCAGAGGGGATTTTCCTGGAATGCCTCATCCTGGAAAACATATCAATATCCCTTCATCGTGGATACAGACAGAAAGAGAGGGAGTTGACTTCCTCTTTTAGTTAACCCTAAAATTCTAACTTTCTTTCCTTTGTAACTCTTAGAGATCACATATATGTGGGCATTTTACTACTAAACAAAAAAAAAAATCTGTATATTGGCTATTTCCTTATATGTATGCTGTTATTTGATTGAATGAACAATATAATAAAACCATTTACAATTGTTTTGTGCTACACTGGAATAAGCAAAGTAATACCCAATTGATTAAGAAGTTGTGAATATTCTAATCAATAGATTTCCTTGGAAAAAGATTGGCTAGTTTTTGAAATTTCTTTTATTGTGCAAAATACTTAATCCAAACCAAGTTTTGTGAGGATGCTCCATTAATCTTGTTTTTATAACCCAAACTAATGTAACCTTTAAATACAAAAGTGTTTAGACTTGGTAATAAGGAAATCAGCAACTGAATTAGATCCAATAGAGTTTCAGAATATTTGGGCCCTTAATTTTTTTATTCAAAAATGATCTTTTTAAAATGGTCTTTTAGCCAGAAAAAATAAATATATTACCTTATCAAGGGGCTAGACCTGCAGCTGATATTAGTTGACATTGTAAATGGACTTCAGCAATGTAATGACAATAGTTCATCAGTTGAAGACTTGATCCAAACTGATTAGCAAAATAATAAATACATCATGTGTCTTATATAGGTATGCTGTTTTGTCTGTAAAACTCTACAGCACCAACTCCAGCTTTTTCCCACTGTTTCCTTGTGGCCTTTTTTTTTTCTCCAAGACAAAATGAAGTGATTGAAGAATTCTTGCTGTTGCAGTTGAGCCACTGAAAATATATTTTAAAATCATTAATAACAGGATATTCCGTTCTTTTAGCAGCTTAAGTGAACTCCAACTATGGGGTCATGATATAAAAAAAAGAAAGATGACTTCATCTATATTGAAATCAATGTGCAAATATCAGAAAGCTTGAATAGGCAGAAGAAGTTAATGGGGCTGAAACTTTGCAGGACCTGATATATATAAATGACCTGCAGCCTACAAAGCCACTCATTTTCTAATATACACAGGGACAAAAGATTAGGATATAAGTGGCAAGCTTATTTAAGCAGAAGAAAAAAGTATAGTTTTGCTGTTCAAGGCCTTTCAGGTATATTTTTTTGAGGAATAAGCTGTTCACAAAAAGAAAAAAAAGCAAGAATGAGAGAAATGTGAAACCCACAGAGGCAAATAATGATGAGTAATCAGTTGCTACTAATATTAAGAAATTGCTTTTACAGGACAAGAATTCAAAGAGGTCACATCCGAAATACACAGAGAAAAGTACTAACAGAAAACAAAGTAATGCTCATAGAATATCCCGAGTTGAAAGCAACCCAAAGGGAGCATCGAAGTACAACTCCCAGCCCTGTACATAGGGTAAAACAGCAACAATATCCATTTACCCTCCAAACTTTAGAACAGTTAAAAAGGCATATAAGAAGTAATGATTTACAAGTCTGGAGACATGCACAGTACCTTCTCCTCCCTCCCACCTCCCCCACATAAAAAGTCTTACAGTGCCAGAATCTCAAAAATCCTTTAAAGGGTGAGTTTAACAAAACAGTTTTAGTTGTGTCTTGCAAACAGAGCACTAAACAAGAGATATGAGCCCAGAACCATTCATATAGAATGTGATGCTTACAAACAAGCTCATGTCATTGAAGCAGTTATGTCTTCATGAGTGACATGAAAATAAGTAGAAGGGGCAACTATTCTGTCAGACAGAGGAAGCATCTTGTTAAGTGTAGGGACAATGAGAAATCCAAATTTCTGATGGAAACAAATAGTGAGCATGAAATCCTAAGAATTCTTAAATCTGGGGGAAATAACCCAAGAAGTTAATGTCAGTTGGTCTTATTAAAGAATATTTTACAGCAAATGAGATGCAAAAGATACCTGGATTTTCCTAAAGATGTAGAAAATCTATCAAGACCTAATAAAAGCAACCTATCAGCAGAAGATCATGCCAGAAGTACAAACAGTGGTGTTAACTATGATGTCTGACATATGGAATACGAGGCAGTTTGATAAACTGACTAATAATCTGACCAATAATCAGTGAGGAGTTTCCTCAATAAATATAGAAGAAAATCAGAAACATGGTCAAAATGAAAGTTAGCTTAAAAAAAAAATAACAGAAGAGTACTTTTGAAATAGTACAACATTGATAGCCCAGGACGGTGTTATTTGGACAGGTTTAGCTCTAAACTTGTGCAGTGTAATAGACATTCAAGTTAGGTGCCAGTCACAGTAAGTAACTGTGGGTAAATATTTTCACTACACTGCTCCTCACCAGAGTTATGAAAGGTTGCTCCTCAGTGTATCACCTGCACAAGGAACATGTCAGGAAAAACAACGTTGGAAGCATATTAGGAGAACTAATCAGATACAAAGTCACTGATGGTAGATGACATGAGAGGGTATGTAAAAATTCATTTTAGAGAACACAGCAAATTGAGAGCTCTCCAGGGGAAATCACCACCCACTAGTGGTCTAAAAATCACCTTTTGAAAGTACTCACAGAAGTGGTATTTGAATGCACAAAATAGAATTACACCACAGCAGGACCATCTTTGTCAGACACACCGTTAGTAATGAGATGCTTTTACCAGACTTATTCAAGAGGTATTTTTCAGGAAGCAAGGGCTTCTCCCTAGAAGTTCAACTGTTTGCATTAGCTTCACTCTATCGTACTACCTCTGAATATGTGCAAACTTGAAATCAGAGAATACAAAGCCTCACCAGGATATTTAAGATATTTATCCCAGTTCATTAAAGTAACAAAGCATGCCTGTGAAAGCCCAGGCTATACCTCAATTAAAATTAATGGACTGCTGTGTGGATTTCACTGCAGCTACTAATAATACTGAGCCTTCTCTCAGGACCTTCTGTTGGACCTGTTCAAAACCTGGGTGCCTGATGCTGCTTTGAATCAGCAGAACAAACCAGACCATAGAAATTACGTGAAATAATGTAAGAAACTACTGAGATAAAAAAAGAAAAAATCCCCCAAAACATTTACACTGATCCTGGTAGTGCAATACAATGCATAGTAGAAATATAATTGCTAACACTTGTATAACAGATTAAAGAAACTATAATTCTGTTAAAAAAAAATTCTTTAAACTTGCACTAAAGGGTTTAATATACTTCCAGCACAGCATGTCAGGCTGCTGCTTTGTTATGCTTTTGACAGAAAGGTGTAGGTTTTCAGTTTCCTCTCTCACACTTCGCATATTGTGATTGCTACTAGAGAATTTGAAGATGTCCATCAATTGCTAGCAAGTCAATGTGTATGAGTCATACTGGATTACCCATTTGCACTATCTGCAAAACTGCTGAAGAGCATTTGTGAGTTTGTGAATCCCATCCGAAATACTGCTTAATGCTAGAGAGGAGTTACCACAAAGAAAGATAAAGGCTCTTTAATAGAAAACCTGCTACTGACTATGTCGTATATGCTAGAATTTGAATCCGGTACAAAGTTTAGGAAAATACTATAATTCGATTTAGATTTGGTTATTAAGTTTCTGTGATGGGTTGGCTTTGGCCAGCTGCCAGACACCCAACCATCCACTCTCTCACTCCCTCTCCTCAAAGGACAGGGGGACAAAATAAGATGTAAATGTCATAGGTAGGAAAAAAGACAGGACTTACCAGTTACCATCACTGACAAAAAAGACCCAGCTTGGGGAAAGCCTATTTATTGCCAATTGAAATTGAGTTGGACAGTGGGAAACAAAGACAAAAACTGAAACACTTTCCCCCTATTTCCCTTTTTCCCAGGTTCAACTTCACTCCTTCATCCCTGAGTCCTCTATCTCCCCGCAACTGCAGCGCAGGAACACGGGCAATGGGAGGCTGCGGTCAGTCCATAACAGCTCCTCTCTGAGGCTCCTTCCGCATCATGCTGTTTCCTGACAGCCTGGGACGTTCCCAAAGCCTGTAATACTTCAGAACAGCTTGCCCATGTATGGGCTCTCCATCGGCTGCAGCTTCCCTCAGGGCACGTCCACCTGCCCCGCCGGGGCCTCTCCCTGGCCGCAGGGCCATCCCTGCCGGGTCCCTCCTGCCCTCCGTCCCTGCTCCCGCTCTCCCCTCGGGGCTGGCAGGGCTGTTTCCCGCACGGTTCCCCTGGCTCAGCCCCGGCTGCCGGGCAGCGTTTTGCCCTCCCTTGCCCAGGCTTTCCTTTCCCCGGGGCTCTCGCCCGCCCGCCCGTGGCTGAGGGGCTCAGCCGTGCCCTGCGCTGGGGCCGCTGCAGCCGCTGGCACCGCCTGGGGCCCGGCGGGACAGAGCCCCCAGTGCTGCCGCCCCCACCAGGCCACCTATGCCCCGTACAGGTGCAAATCAGATTTATTTTCTCTATTTAATTATTAGATTGAAAAATCATCTCAGCTTTAAGGCTCCAGAGGCATTTCCTGAACGCTGACTTCCACTGCCTGTTTAAGAAAAACTCTTAAAAAAACTCTGAATAAGTCTGGAAAAACTCTTTGAGCCAGTATCAGCTCTGCATGAAGGGCCTGTGGTCCTCTGGAATGGATGATGGCGATAGGTACAGGTTTTCTTTATCAGCCTGCCCCTTCCTAAGCCTCCTATATGTAAATATCAAGAGAAAACTTTTAATCTCCTGTGAGTTCAAAATTCAGCTTGATCAAGATACTAGGCTTTCTCACATACAAGAATAAAGGTGCTTATCCCGGATGTTCTCGAGGTAGCGACAGTGCCTTTATGTGAGCGGAATCCCTGCCAGGATGAGTTGCAATGGTTTTACAACTCTCTCAAAGGACAGAGTCCTAGCTACCGCAGATAACCTGTTTCTGATGGCTCCTCTAGGACCAGAGTTTCTCCAGGCATGGTGTACTAGCGCCGAGAATAAAAGGCTAGACAGAGGACTCTTCCCTAGGATAACAGCTGTTTATTGTGAGTCCAGTGTTGCATTCTGAGGGTCCAGAGATATCCAGGTGGCTGGAATAACACAGAAGAAAGAGTGAAGAGGAAGCCCTGCAGGGCTCTTTTAAAGGGAGATAGGACCAGGAAACACCCAATGGGAAACCGCGTTGTTCAAAGTGGCCAATGGAGGGGAGAGCTTTCCAGGACATGGCCATATAAGGCATCTAAGATATGGGTACAGGTAACACAAGGGAAATTTGGGATTTTACCACAGCTCAGGCAGAGGGATCAGATATTGGAGGAAGAAGGCTGAGGGTTTTGCTTTGTCTTTCTTCCCACCAAACCTGAAGCTCTAAAGAAGCAGCTTCTGCCAAGCATGCAAGAATTATATGGCTTTTGTAAAGCTCTCAAAAGGAGGGGAGAGTATTTTCTTCTAAAGAAAGCATTTTTCTGAATTAAGAATCATGAGCTCCAATCAGACATTCCAATCAAGTGCAGTCATCCACTGTTAAGCCTGACTGTTAATTACAAATATAAATAGCAACAGAGCCATGTTTACTGATTCTTTCATACTAATGACAAATTATTGCACTGATAAAATACCCTTCTGGGCCAATTGACCACTAGAGAAGGTTAAGGAGAACAAGTATTATTCTTTGTTCTTAGGACAGAAGTGTTTCATCGTTTGGCAATAAATAGCCTGCTCAGAACCCAACTTAACCCATCTTCTTCCATTTCCATATAATCACGGTTTCAGGCTACAGTCTTCTTTCAAACCAATATTAACAAACTTGAGTACTATGCAGTACCTGCATTATAGTAGCTGCACACTAGTAGTGCATAATAGCAGAGAAATGTGCATCCTTAAATAACAGTGTACAGACAGGATAGTTTTTTAAATACTTTTTTTCATACATCCTTTGGGTACTGGAGCTTATGGGTACAAATTGTGCTCTAGTCTATATCTCTGGAGGCAATGCTCCTAAACCCATTAGTAGCTCTGCTTGAACCTTAATCATAATCTGTTCCTTAGCCTCTTGAAGCAGAAGAGATAGAAGGGTTTTTCTGACAAAGTCAAGATCTCCAAGATATTTCCCAAGGAATTTGTGCCCACTACTCAGGTACTCATAATCACATGGCAAGTATACCCCTGACAAAACTTTGGTCTTTGAATATCCATATGTTCTTTGCAACTAACACAGTAGGATGAAACACTCTATAGAAAAAAACATATTTTTTTAGGTTTGAGTGACATCTATTTCATCACTCTAAAATTTTTGAATCATCAAAATTTGCAAAGTGTTTCTCAGCTGTCTATCCCTTGTTTGCTGTCTAATGTCAAGTGAATCTTTTATTTTCTCTCTACAGGTACCATTGTTACCCTCTAAGCTGAGTCTTGCAGCATGATGAGAGGTGTGTTTTATTTGATATGACTCTTCTGACTCACAGCTTTTTGGGACTGAGCTTTTTTTCACTGCTCCTATCTGAAAGCAAGTATTGTCAGCACAAAATAGCGATCCGGGCTAGAGCTGTTAATAATATACCAAAATGTCTGCCTTTTAAATGAGAAGTGGCTCCATATCTTTTAAAGCATTTTTTGATTTGTGTTTTAAGCATGTATCTTCACTGTTAGTATTTGTGTAGATGCTTATGGAACAGTGACAATTGTCCATTGCTCATTTATTACAAACCTCACACTTCTGTTGAGGAAGAAGATCAGACAACTAGAGGAATTGTTGTCTTTTCTTATTACTAAAGAAGGCAGAAACAAAAGATAGGTTTTTTTGATGGTTTCTAACTTTTTTTTTTTTTTAAGATTGATTTGACATCTTACAGGAGGAATCAAATTTTTTCAATTTCATCAGTATTTCTAGACCAGAAAAATCTGGATAAATTGTTCAAAGGAAAGTCTCAAGCTTTATTTTTATTATTATTATTTATTTTATTTTTAATTTTTTATAAGAATCTTAACTTAAAATTTTTTGTATATCCATACCACAAAGCATTTTTTTTCTGCAGTTTTGGAAGAAGTGAGTTTTCTTACTCTTATAAAGTGATACAAAATATTAGTTTTGTTTTGGAAATTAAGACTGCTCTGGAAGTACACAGGTATATTTCCCTTGAATTAGTAGCTAGATAGCTAAAGGAGGATCTGTCTGATAGAAGTGTTTACAGGACTTTTTTCTTCTCATAGCAATCTTTCTACAACTTAGCTGGACTGGAACAGTTTGCCAAAGAAAGGAGTTCCGATGACTATCTTGAAAATACATTAAAAAAATTGGGTCTATTATGAGTATTTGCAAATTAAATTACCTTCCTGCATTTATCACTTAATATCTTCGGTCAGCAACACATCATTACTTCTCTTGCTCACCTGGATTTTTTTGCATATATCAGACCGACAGACTACAGCTGTATCTTTCTGGATGGTGAATACTTGAAAGAGTAGCTGATGAGACTGAGCTTTGATACACTCAATATATTAAAACTTTCATAATAGGGTATTCAATAATTTAGTTGTGGAAATGGAGAAGGAATCAGAAAAGAAACCTGAATTCACAGATCAGTTTTTCACATGCACATGAACTATTTTACTTCATGCCACACATTTAAAAAAAAGAAAAAGCAGAACTGCTAGTACTAGAATGCAATTTTCTCCAGTGGTTTCTGTGTCCCAGAAGGTAGTACTAATAGAACCATCACTTTCTGATCCTCTTAAATTTTTTACCTGAAAGATATACCAAAGACCTTGAAAAATTATTTTTCCCGTTCCTAGTTATTTTGGTATTTTTTTAATTCTATCTAATACTATTAGGGCTTTAGATTATCTGCTCCATATGGATTTGACAAACTGCTGAACTTTCAATTAAATAAAAACAGTATGCTATCCAGTTTCTCTGGACTGCGTAAAATGTCCTCTTGGGGGGGGAGGGGGGGGAGGAGAGAGGGGGGAAGGAGGAAATACCTCCTAAATAAGCAATAGGCAAGGTTTTGTGCAACTGAAATCGATAATACATTCAGAATTGAGGTCAGATGGAACAGAAAGTTCTCTACACAGCATGTTAGAAATATTTGAATATAAAAGATGTAAAATTTCCAGATATAAATAAATAGATGTGCCAAACAAAATATGGTGAAAATTCTAAATGAAACTTGATTTTGCATTTCATTGGAGAGTATGTTGAAACTGTTCACACAGAGAAAACTATTAGAAGCATTGTATTAATGCACATTAATTAATAGATAAATAGATCTAACAATTTGTGCTCTTTGAGTAGTCAACAAAGCAGTAATTTGGTTTCTTGAGCAAAATGCAGTAAAATATTGTTTGCAATAGAAAAATGTTATTTTAATTAAATATTTATCTAGTCATTTTTATGGTGCAGATTTTAGCCCAAAACACAGACTGTTTAATTATCAGAGTAGCTTAACGGGTTTGTAACATCCTCTCAACACATCATTCTACTGTCTGCAAAGGGACAGCTGGGCTGACCATTTCCTTCTATATTGTACATGTGGGAAGTTAGATGAGAAAAAATTCATGTTTGGCATTTGAATTCTTACAATTATAACCAAAACTGTCCTGAACTGTCCTGGCCCAGAGCCTGCAGCCCCCACCGCTGGCCGTGGCCCAGGACCCTGTGTCAGGTCCAAGGGGCCAGCAGCCCCTGCCTCGGTGATGCCACAGTGGAGCCCATCTTCAGCTCCTCACATCCCCGTCCAGCCAGGCCATTGGTCCCCCAAACTGGGCTGCCCTGCAAGACCCTGTCCTGGCCTTGGTCCATCCTTGTTCAAAGGGAGGTGCTTGATGCCCAGGGCTGGGCGTCCCCCAGGGCCCCCTGGCTGCCCTGGCCCTGACAGCCGGGCCCTGGCATCACCTACATGGGAGTCCCCGATGCTCAAGGAGCTGCTGGCCTCCACATTGTCCTTCCAGGATCCCAGTGGCTACCCACATGTGAATCAACTCACCTTATTTTTGCCAGCTCCCACAGAGGGTCTGTATTCTGTCCTCTCATTTCAGTAATTCCTCACATCAAATGTACACTTGTGTTTCACCACTCACCCCACCTACATCTTGGTCAAACCAACTGTACTGTACACCTGAAGCTTTTACAAGCAAATGACAAAGGAATGAAAATAAATGTCTTCTTGTCAAATGAGATTCACACCACCACACGTTAAGTCTATATTTCTTAAGGCAATGCATCTAATTGCTGAGCAGTCAGTAAAGCATTATTTAAGAATTGTCCTAAGTAATTAAATTAGGCTACTCCAGTTTGCTTAAACACACATTAATCTTTCATAGTGACATCAAATTTGCAAACACCTTAGGGAAAAATTCTGCAGTAAATCATTTGTAAATGTAATAAACGTTTAACCTGTAAAAAAATAGATGAGGTGGAATACTTCAAAGCAGTTCTAGTTTACTTTTTTCCCTTGAATAAAAAAAGTGAATCAGAGCTTCTTAATAATGTCATTGCATCATTCATGCACAAAGTATTTGGTTGATTGGAAAGGGGGCACTTTGTATATGTTTTAAACTTTGAAAGTTTTTTAAAAGTTCATATTTTAAAAGTTAAAATTATCCTCATGTTATATCCAGTTAAATGCATAGAAGCTGCTTTGTTTTCCCACTCCGATTTAAAACTGGAGGTGAAAAAAAATTAATTATTATTGGAATAATTATTATTAGAGAGAGTATCTTGATTATAAGCTAAGTGCAAGAAATAATACTTTTTGGTGCCATGGCCTGATACTAAACTTAGACATATGACCAGAATGGGAAGGTAATTTGGCAATATTGCTTCTATGCTTGTATTCACTCTGCATGCAGTTTCCTCAGTGCGAGACAAGTTGTGGCATTACCAAGTTGCATAGCAAGTCTCTGCCACTCCTGTTGAAACTTGTCATAGTGACTGTACAGTGTGTCAACCTTTTCTTCCAAGTAGCTGAGCCATGGTGTCGTGGTTTGAGCCTGGCAAAATGCCAAAGCCCCCATGAAAGCCGCTCAGCCCCCTCTGCTGAGATAAGGACACTGAGAGGAAAAAAGGTCTAATTAAGCTGCTATCCCAGGCAGGCAAAACAGGCTAAAACTTAAAAAGTGATTCAGTGAATTTATTACAAAGTCAGAGGAGTATATTAAGAAGCAAAATAAGCTCTTAAAATACTTGCTTCCCCCAAAATCCCTCCCTCCTTCCCCATTAACAAAGCAAGGAGAACAGGGGGTGGGTTTGGTTTTTTTTTATTCTGGTCACTTCATTCCCCAGGTGTTTTCTTTCTGCTGTAACTGCTTGGGGGGAGAGGGGGGGGTGGGGGGCGGGTGGGAAGCGGTAACTTTTGCAGCCTCTGTGGTGTTATTCCCTTTTCCATACTGCTACAAAGTGACATTTCCCATCAGATAACACAGTTCATCTGATATGGTTGCCACGGGGTCACCACCAGGGAGATACAGTTGTTCCAAAGCCGGGTTCCACTCAGAGTGAAGCTCTATTATCACTTATGACCCACCAGCAAGCAAAGAGCAGAAGCTTCTTTATCTTTTGACCCACACAGAATGCTGTCCTCTAGGTCTCCACCCCTCCTGCTCTGGTGTGGACACCTTCCCCACGGCTGGGGTGAACCTCTATATCTCCAGTGGGGGAGTGCGGGGAAATGCCCCACCAATATAGTCCTCACCACAGATCACAGGCTGTGAAGGTGTCTTAGCTTCGGTGTTTGAAGCTCTCCCCTCCTTCTCCTTCTTGGCTGACCTACATGGTGTCCATATTTGCTGCTTCTCCTACATGTCTTACTCCCCCTCTTCGTCTAACTACATCTATGGTGCGCGTGCATACTATCGGTGATTTCTTCTTAAATATGTTGTCACAGAGGCGTTACCTCCATCTCTAATTGGCCCAACCATGGCTAGGAGCACGTCCATCTTCAGAGCTATCAGAGACTGGCTCTGCTGGACAGCTGTAGAAGCTTCTGGCAGCTTTTCACAGAAACCATCATTTGGCCCCTACCACACCCAAAATAAACAGACCCTGTCAAACCAGGACACATGACCCTTCATAGAGGAGCCAGTAGTAGCTGGCTCCCTCAGCTGTTATTCATAATCTCACAGAATTAGGCACTCTGTGAGCAAGACAGTAAATATGTACCAGAAACAGAAACTACTAGAATGAGGCAAGTGGAAAATATATAATATAGAATGGTTTGGGTTGGACTGAACCTTAAATATCATGTAGTTCCAACCCCCTCTACCATGGGCAGGGACACTGTGGGCATGAGCAGGAATTGAAACCATGTTCATAGTTTTCATGCATTTGGTTTTCTGCAAACACCCCTATGGAAATCCCTTTTCATATGCAAGTGAGTACTTCATATGAATTAATCTATTTTTGTTTTTATAAATCAAACACATTGTTTGTAACGCAATGTTTTGAATCACTCATTTGTGGAAGTGATGGTGTGAAAAAGTGAGCCTGCAAATGACTATGCCTGTAACACAAAATGAATAGCAGATGTGTACTACAACTTCACTTGAGTTTTTTGTTTATCTGGGGATATTCCATATATTAGGTGAACAGTCCAGACCATATTACATGATCCTTTCAATATATGGTAGGATATTTATTTTTTTTTTTTAGCAAATACCAGGCTGCAAGCAGGGCACAAACATGATCTGGAAATGGGAACAGCTTTTTAGACTCTGACTATGACTACAGTAGCAGCAGTATTTTGGACAAGCAGAAGTAGATTTGTAGCACAAATGCTGATGCTGAGAAACTGATGTCCACATTATAGCTGTCTGTTACAGAGTGCAAAATCTGACATGCTTGCTATAAACATTTAAAACACTTTGGTTTTATTTTTTCAAGCTTCAAACTAGTCCTAAACTGGTGCCATTAAGTGGCAATAAATGTGCATCTCAAACCCTTCCTGGCTTAAAACAATCCCTTAAGTGAACCAAAGCCTAGTAAATGGGAATTATCAGAAATTTTGATTCAGAGGCAGTCATGATTTGAACTTCAGTGTTCATGTAGATACATTTGCAGTGACTGAGTTAGTAAAACACAATTCAAAATTAGATTAACATTCCATGAAGAAAATGTCATTAAAATGTAGCTAATAAAATCAGAATGAGACAATAGAACTTAACCACTTGTAGGCATACAGAAGTTTGGTAACTAGTTTGCATTAATTGCTTAGGCATTCCTTACAGGTAACAAGTACAGAGATAAGTATGGTGAATAAAAAGTTTGGATGTATCACCATTGTTTTAGAATGGGTAAAATGATCTTTTGGATGTAACAAACTTCTTTACTGACATTAGAAAAGTCTACAGCAATGACAAGATGCCTCATTTTTATGCAGCTCAAAGAAGAGTTAGTGTGAGCCCCTATTTTAGTAACAACTTGTAAGAAACAGCATGAGTTTTAATTTCTCACTTCTTTTCAGTGATTTTATTTTCAAGCTTATATGTGTTAAAACAAAACGAAACAAAACAAAACCTCCAGTCTGTGGTTTGCAAACAATGTTCACAATTTCTGATTTTTGGAAGACATCATACCCTTTTGAACTTTCAGGAGAAAGGATGAAGCCAGCTAGAGGTTTGGTAGTCAGCTGGTGTGCTAGAAATATTTGAATGTCTCAACATAGTTTCACAAGTAACAGAACTAAACCGAGCTTATGGATGAAGGGTTATTATTAAACATTCACACAAAGAGGTGTTTTGGGGCTTCATATGAGATGGAGGTTATGTCAGTTTTTATTCAAAGTTAATAAAAACCTGTAACTCTTAAGAAAATGATATGAAGAAACCCTTTGTCAAGGAAGACTTCCTGGGGCTTAGTTTTCCACTTACAATAATGTATAGAAGATTCTGATGCAGTAGTTTATTTCCTATTGAACGAAGTTTTTTGTTTCAGATGCCTGTTAGTGTCATAGAGGGATCACAATGCTAGATCTCTGTAGGACTCCTCAGACCAGGTTATTGCATTCATACTTAAGAATCAATGATTAATCTTTCCCTCTTCCTTTTGACAAAAGCTTTATCAAAACTGATGTGTCGGAATGTTTGAGTTTCATTGAAACACCATTTTTTCATGTCTGACCGGTTGTATTTATCATGTTCATATCAATGTTAAATTTGCTGATGAAAAATCCAATTTGAAGTAGCTTGAAGTTTTCTGTAAAGACCTGTCCTGAATTTGTAACAGAAGAAAAGCTTTGCTATCTGTAATCCTTCCCGTTAGAAAACAAAACTTATTTAAGGGACTGGGGAACTCCAACACTATTCATAGGACTATCCACTCATGTCCAGCGGGAAGCCAGAGTGAGACATTCCCCAGGGTTCCACAAGATCTGCAGCATGCAAGAAACAGCATCTTGCAAGAAACAGCATCTTGCAAGAAACAGCATCTTGCAAGAAACAGACCTTATTTCAAGACAGTCAGACTGCACCACAAGGGAAGACTAAGAAATATCCTGTATTAGAAACTCTCTTGTGGATGCATGTAGAATTTTAAGGAGGATGTTCATGAGGTTCTTAGTGGTAGTTGTTGTACATTACTGTATTTTACATGTTTACTAAGCACCAGCCCTTTCACCTGGCAATAAGAATTCAGAGCAAGCACAAGAATTCCACACTTGCTTTTTATATCAATTTCTAGACTGTTGATTGTATTAAAGTCAATAATAAAACTCCTAGTGTTTTAGCATGATCAAGATCTGAGGATTTTACTTTCCCATGAATTTTGTTGGACTATACAATCCAATAAAGGACTCTGTGTTTTTCTGTGTTAGAAGCCATGAGAAAACTTGTTTGTCCAATTAGAAAAAACAGAGTGAAAATGTTCATTTTCATAAATATAACACAATGTTCATCACTTGATTAAATAACATTTTCACTGCCATAATAATGGATTCTATACCATTTTATTGTCATAAGCCTAATAATATAAGGGAAAGTAATTTTCTTCAGCATGGGTCCCACAAGGTCTTGCACTAACACACAATACAGTTATATGTCTCAGATGAGGATTTGATAATAATTGTGACAGACGGACAATGGCCTTGTAATAAATGACTATTTCATAGCCAAAGTACATAAGGGAAATTTCTTTCAGCTTTAGGAAAAAAAGTCATCCCAGCCAGATGGTTTAACTTCAAGAGCAATGAGTGGACAGGGTCATAATGAATGAATGCTTTATAAGTTAGTGTCCCTGACAACTCAGCTGTTCAACAGTCTTCACTAATATCCTGAAATTTAATAATCAGGCTGACTAGCTGTAGAGTGTGTTTGAGTCTGTCATCCACTTGCTCCAAAAGTGTAGTAAAAGCAGGTATGTCTACATCTTTGTTACATTGTCAATACAGCTCTCTAGTTGATCTAGAAGCATTGGTTTATGGACAATGTAGATCTAGTAACTTTTAGCAAATTTTGTGTGATGTATGATTCCCCCCCCCC
>VZRZ01005359.1:49746-97457 GCA_013398175.1 Climacteris rufus
TTTCCCCTTTCCTTTTTCCCACTTACTTTGTCTTTTTTTTTTCTCAGATATTTTTTTAATTTTCATTTCCTTTCTTTGTTCATTCTATAGTCTCATCTGTGACTCAGACATTAGAAGATCTTGGCAAACTTGCTCAGCCTTACTTACATCTCATTTGTCATGTCCCAACTATTCCAGCTATTTGTCATTCACCACTATTATATCTCCAGCTATTGAGACAGGAACAGAAGAGCTGTGAAAGGAATCTGAAATGGAGATGTGGTGGTGAAAGAGGGAATGGCTTGTATGTGATGGGGCAGGTTTCAGTAGGTCTAATTGTCCACATAATAATACCATACAGAGGCCATGACCTTTCTCTGTTTCAATGGAAAGATTGTGACTTTCCTATTAGGTACTTGCATTGTGATTGAACTTTTCAAACTTGACCTAAGGATTTAGTCACACAACATTCAATAATTTCAATAGGAATTAAATCCCATAAAGTCATCCTATTGCTTTTGGGTTAAATTTTGTCTTTGGTTATATCCATAGAGTGTCACTGTCAAATTCCTAAAGTGTTGTCAAGAAGAGAGAATTGTGTATCCAAGGCCAAATTTTTGTTTAAAGACTGACCCTAGCTGTCAGGGGTCCTCAGCTGCAGGTGAACTGGTACTGTATTGTGCAATATCTGTACTGACATAGGTAAATTTCCTTAACAGAGATCCTAGTTATAGTATTTATGTCTAGTTGCTGTTTAAGACAAGAAAATATTTATTAGAATACTTTGTGCTTTCTTTTCTGAAACAAAGCGATCATTTTCCAATGTGAAAAAAAAAGTACAAATCTGTCTATGCCATCACTGTAATAATGTTGCTGTGACTAAGATTTGATTCAAATACTTTCTAGAGACTTTGCAGAATTTCATTTATCTTAAATGTTTACTTTTTCCTCAATTCTTAAGGAAAATAATGTATAAAAAGATACTGCCAAGAAAGAAAATTTTGAATTCAATTAAATGTCAGCTTATCATATATTATGTAGCACTGTGAGAGGACTGCTTTGTTGTGTAATTAGAATGGATCGTTGTTAAGAAGCAGTATTTACAGAGATTTTGAAATATTAGCTGGGATTTAAACATGTTTATAAAGAGGTCTCTTGATACCATCTCCAAGTTATTTCCTCCAGAAACTGTATTAATTTCTACTAATTTTATTCATATTGCTAAAATCAGTATTTTCACAGAAACATGGGTCATCCTGGCCTAAATATACATGCCCTGACTTACTCCAGTTTCAAAATTGTGTATTCATCTGACATTTTGTCTTTAACATCACTAACATAACAACAGCTTTTCATAGCTTTGGGATACTGGAAACTAGTAAGAATCTCTGGAGTCACCAAAAGTGTTGCCCCAGAACCTATTTATCTCTGAGACATCTGTAACGAGAAGGAAAAATGGAACAAGCTCCTAACCATCTTCTACCTAAAGCCATACTTATATGCTTAATATCTGAGAGTGAATGAAGATACTGATTTAAGTCTTGAGAAAATAAATGTGTCATAGCTATTTTTGGTTGTACAGATTACAGGGGTGCTCTTCACCCAGAGGTTCTGGGTGAAGATTCCTCATACTACAGGAATTTTTTTAATATAAAAAGTCATAATCAGTGTCACAAGCAGGAATAGTCATATCTAAAATATACGAATGGGAAATGCAGACCTTACAATCTATAAGTAAAGATGTCTGAAAATGCCAGGTAATTTGTTCCACTAGACTTTCTGTTGGCAAGCCACCATTATTTCTGTTTTCCCAGGGTATATTCTGAGATCATATCCATACTTAACATTTGGCTCAGCTTGTTCTGGCAGAAGAAAATCCCTACACTAAAGTGTGAACATGACCACATTACCTTTGCTGAAAATAGCTCTCACAATATTTTTTCTGGCACTGAATGTTGAATAGGACAGCCAGTGTACTGTGGAATTGCTACAGTGCTTGAGACCACACTACTCTTAGAAATTACCAAAGGAATTAGGAAATAAGCTGTAATCAATTTTCAGCTTCTTAAATAAATGCCCTAGTTCATCAGAAATGACATGTAAACTTTGTACCTTGATTTCTGCAATGTTGCTTAGATACATTCTAAAATGTGTCAGGAAAGAAAAGTCCTTGAATTTCTTCTGCTTCAGTTGCAAGTCTATTAATAGAATGGGCAGAGAATTGTAATGCTTCATCGCTTTTGTCTGATGGAGGGGAATACAAGGACCTTCTTACTTTCAAAGTGGCTTTGAAATAGTATTACCAGCAACAAGGCATCAGAGGAGTTTGGCACTGTAAAATAAAAATTATATTTAAAAAAATAGAAAAATGCAATTTTCTCTTATTTTACTTTAACAGCAGGAAACTCAGATAACTGTTCCTGTCATTTCCCTCCTCATCTTCTGCAGCTTTAAGTGAATGGAATCATAAAGATATATTAAGACACATAAAATTTGATAGTAAAAGCTTTCTGATAATTCATTTGATTTAAGTGGACACTGCGTGACCCTCTTGAATAATCATGATCATTTACTAGCTTAGTGACTAACAGCTGGTTGTATGATTACACAAAGCTTCAAAAATTTCATAGCACTTGAATTCACCCAGTCTATCTGAAATGTTTGGCCTGCCCTTGAGTGAGATACTATACAATGCCATTGCTGTGGGCTGATAAGGTCCTGCGGTTTTCTGTTAAGCTAAATGAGAAAGTCTTGACCATAACAATTTGCACCATTGGATCCATTATCTTTTGCCCTACAGGTGATTTGCTGTGTGCTTTATTACCGGACACAGAATAGTTGAGAGGGCATTGTCCTGCAGACAACATCAATACTTATCCATATGCGGGTACAATTACGCTTTCCAAGTTATACAGTAGAGGATGTTGCAGGATTACCATTAATTCCAGTAGAACATACATACTTTGGATATAAAACATTACTCTGAAAAGGAGTTAGAAAGAGTTTATTGATGAAGTAAAGCAAAAAAATGCATACATTTTTAGTTGCCTTCATAGAATATCTTTGACCCTAAAAGAAGAAAGCAACTATGTTATAACTAGTCACGTACTTAAAATACCCTGGCATGTGCTGGCAGATTAAAATTTCACACAAGTAGCCTGTATAGTAAAATGACTGCAACCATACAGAGTTCCTCAGAGCAGATCTAAACAGCATTTCCACTGGCATACGTATTTATTTTCTTTTCACAGGCACTAAGTATCTCAGTATTCACTGCGGAACTGTTATCCTGGAAAAAATCTTGGCGTGTGACTCGCCTTCTGCATCTGCCTTTGGCTTAACTTTCAGCACCTGTGCAGCCTCGTCAGGGCGAGCACAGAACATGGAGAGGAACGGCCGCAAATTCATCTCAGCAGCCAGCAGGGGAAGCTGCTACATCGGTTTTCAGTGCAGCTCACAAATAGAAATGCTGGTTATTTTAAAATCCATTGATGTAAAGGTGGGTTATCTTAAAATGAGAGACAGAATATGTATATTTGCATGAAAAACTTTTTGCCCGAATATGCCTGGGATGACTATTCCAGTCACAAGTGAGAAAGCAGGGAACGAGTGGTGCATGATGGAACAAACAGGGACTATTTAGTGTCTAAATTTAATATGTGTTATATCTTTGCTTAGGCTACTAAATACAAGACACTTCAAAGGCTATTAATATAGATTCAGTTATTTCTGCAAATTTTAGGTGACTGTAGTCCTTGCTCCATGTGTGTAAGAAAAACATTTCTGTAGAAGAGATACTGGTCTGGAACACACATTTTTTCTGTTCTTAGGCTCATCATTGTGTCAGTCATTTGGGCTTCATTCAAAATATTTTTCTTATGCATGTGTTTATGAGCTTCACAGAATTCAGCTTTTAATCAATCTGATGTTCAATTTTTCATCTTTAAACAAAAGTACAATACCTTGCCCTTCCCTTCCATTTCCTCATACTTAAAAGAAGTATGTTTAGATGGCCAAAAAGATATAGTCTTCCTGCTGGTCTGAAATAAAAAACAAATTCTTAGCACATACTTTTACTTTATCCCTAAAACTTTATTGGGATCTCAGGAGACTTCCAAGCTACAGGGACAAATGTCAATAACTTTATTATTAAACAGAGCTAGATACCCATAATTTTTTTGTCAAATTTTTCAGCTGAATTTGAACTAACTGTATACAGGATCTGAAATCCAGTATTTTACCAATACATATTTTCTTCTCATTTTCTGCCAGGACAGGATTTTTATGACTGTTATCACTCTGACAAACTGACAATATTCCCTTCATGCTTTACTAATAACAGATACATCAGATAGAGTGATAGAAAAGAGATTTTAATCAAGCATGTGTGGAAGCTGCAACAAGAAAGGCCATTGTCAATTCTAATATGAGCCTTGCCTTGAGGTTATAGTCATGATCCATGTAGAAAGTTTTTTGTAAAATCTAATACCCTTGGTTTTGTCCAAACTATTTATATAGTCCTAATTCTAAATTAATTTTAAGTTTTTCTATATTTCTTTTAATTCTAAAACATTTCTATTGTCATAAAAGTCCCTCACTACAAACCTGCAGGATTGCTAGACATTTGAATGGAACATATTATTTTATTTGTAATAAATTTATTAGTTTATCACTGACCCTATCCTGTCATTAGTTTCAATAAATGGACTTTCTTCTTGAAGGAAAAGTTTCCAATTGAGGTTTGTTTTGAAGGTGCTTATATATGTACGGTGGGGATTTACTAATGGTTCTGTACAAACTAATGCATTTGTGTAGCCATACACAAAAACAAAACACTGTGTATTCAGAAGTTATGATGCCCATGCCCATACATATTTATAAATTTGCTTCTACTTTGGCAGCACCTGGGGGAATGGCCATAATTTATCTCTTAAGATGATCACTTACAACTGGTAATGGGAAATTCTACCCCATATACAATTATTTTCAAGAATAAAGATTGTTTTACTCCCTTACCTTTAAGGAGATAAACTTTACTTTAGAAATTGATTCAACATATCTTTCAGATCTAGCAAAGGCTTCATACTTAAGTTTCCAGAGGAATCAGAAGCACTGCTGTAGAAAGCTTAAACTTTTAATTTGTCTGTTGGGGAAAGCTTTACCAAAAAGGCTGAAAAACAAGCCAGAACACATTCATCTGGTACAGCTTGGGAGAGTGTACTTGGCACAATTTATTGCATCTGTCATCTTCTAAGCTGTTTGCTCTTGTTCAGATAGCTAATTGAATGCTGGAAGTAGAGAAATAATAGATGCAGGATGTTGGCAGGGATTTTTCCCCAAGAAAATATCAATGCCATCATTGAGATACTGAATTATGCAGTGGATTCTATGTTCAGGCTACAGAATTAAAAGCAAATTTAGAGGAACCATGGTTATGGGGAAAATATCTACATGCTAGCAAATTAAGAGATTTAGCCTCTCTAGGTCAACATAGAGAAATGACCAAGATCTATGTCTTGATGTCAGTTGTAGTGGGCTGACCCTGGCTGGATGCCAGGCACCTGCCAAAGCCATTCTAACACAAGTGGACAGGGGAGAGAAAAGATAATGGAAGGTTCAGGAGTTGAGATAAAAACAGACAGAAGTAACTCACCAAATACTGTCATGGGCAAAACAAACTCAACTTGGTGGTATTCATTGAATTTGTTACTAACAAAATCAGAACAGGATAATAAGAAGTAAAATAAATGTTAAAAAACACCTGTCTCCCACCCCTCCCTCCTTTCCAGTTTGCTCCTTCCCCCAGCAGCACAGGGATACAGGGAATGGAGGTTATGATCAGTTCATCACACATTGTTTCTGACACTGTTCAGGGAGAGGAGTCCTTCACCAACTCCAGCATGGGGTTCCTCCCACAGGAGACAGCTCTCCACGAACTTCTCCAATGTGAGTCCATCCCACAGGCAACAGTTCTCCACAAACTGCTCCAAACTGGGTCACTCTTCCACAGAGTGAAGTTTTTAAGTACAGCCTGCTCCAACAGTTCCCTACAGTGTCACAAGTCCTACCAGAAAATCAGCTCCAATGTGGGCTCCTTTATCCACAGGTCTGCAGGTCTCTGCCAGGAGCCTGCTCCAACATGGACTTCCCACAGGTTCAGAGCCCTCTTTTGGGCATCCACCTGCTCTGGCATGGATCTCCTTCATGGGCTGCAGGTGGATCTCTGCACTCCTATGGACCTCCATGGGCTGCAGGGGAACAGCTGCTTCACCATGGTCTTTGCCCATATTGCAGGGCAATCTCCGCTCCGGTGCCTGCAGCACCTCCTACCTTTCCTTCTCCACTGACCTCAGTGTCTGCAGAGTTGTTCCTCTCACATGTTTTCACCCTGCTCTTCTCTGGCCACAGTTACATCTGCACAATAACTGTTTTCTCCTTATTAAATGTGTAATCACAGAGACATTGCTACCATTCCTGATTGGCTTGGCCTTGGCCGGCATCAGATCCTTCTTGAAGCCAGTTCCTATTGGCTGTGATGAACAAGGGGGAAGCTTTTGGACTTTTGCCAGCTTCTCACAAAAGTCACCCCTACTGCTCTCCTGGTGCCTAAACCTGGTCATGCAACCCCATCTTATGTCTCTAAATGAAGCAAGTAGTATCCCTGAAGAACTAAACTTGACATAAAACCCCTGATACATTCAGGATAAAAGTAAGAGGTGCAATGACTTAAACTATGTATGCACATACAAGATACCACAGTTCCCAGCTCCAAATTGTCCTGTGAACTTCTTAGAATTTTTTTCCCAGTCATGTTTGATTTTGATTATAGTGTTATTGAGTAATACCAGGGAAGTATAGTGATTCATTCTTTCTGTTCTTCATAATCTCTAATCATAAGAGTATGAGTAGCAAAAATATTAGTACTAGCCAAATTATGTTTAGAAACAATCCTGTCAATAATTCCTTACAAATATTCCTATTTCCTTATTCAACGACAACAAAAAAAGCTATTTCTTTCCTTATTGCCAAATTATAAAAGTTTTAGTTTCTAGTCTTTTTCTTCCAGTATTTACCAAATTTCTGTCACTTTTTTAATGAACTTGTCTAACATACATATGGATGTGCCAGCTCACTATCTTGAATCGTTTCAGTGAAAACAACCTTAAGTATTGCTTTGAATTGACTTCTTTTTTAAGTTCAATGTTATATAATATTTTATTTATAAGTACTGTTTGCACTCCAAAGCCAACTACTTATATCCATCTCGCACTGCTTACAGGAATATATTAGCCTTTCTTATTTTACCGCAGCATTCATCTGTTTCCTCCGGTGCTTCTTGCTGCATCTTGTATAACTGAAATAACTTCAGCAGATGAAAATGTTGAAGTATTCAGGTACACATTATACTTAGACAGAAATGGATTTCACACACCCTTACATAGTTCTTATCCTTTTAATATCTTTGATCGCTAAGTGGATTGGGGTGAGGGTTTTTTGTTTGTTTTGGGTTTTTTTTGGTTGTTTGGTTTTTTTGGTTGGCATGTTTTTGGTTTTGGGTTTTTTTTACATTTTACTTTTTTTCTAAGCTGTTTAAGCCACTTGACAGGAAGATTTATTTGAAGAAATATTCAAACTCTTTTTAAATAAATGGTGAACTATTCCTTTTACAGAGTAAAGTTTTGGCAAAGTTGAAAGCTTTAAGCAATAAGAAGTTTTCTTTTGGAGGAAGAAGACCAAATGTCTCACAGGGAGGAAAAAAAGTGTTTTAATTTCAGAAAAGATAGTTCTCAAAGGAACATGAATACTTCTGCTAACTCTGAGCAGTTCATATCTACAGGTTCCTCGAAAGAGCCTCAAAGTCTCACCATTTGACTAACACAACTGATCCCAGCTATGCCACTGGAATTAGTTCCTATAGACTTGATTTGTACAAATCACAACTGGAAGAGGGACTGCACCCAGAGTCAATAAATACCAGATGGTAAAATAGCCAAATACATTTGAAAATAGCTCCCTGGGCTTAAATCTCTGCCCTAACAGCTGGAAGAGAGTATTCAATATGGTTAGTGCCTTTTTCTGTGTGGATACCAACTGTTACTGGACATTTGCTATGTTTACTGAATACTTTGAAGAACCTTGATGCATAGGAGGTGATATATATATATATATATATATTTAGCTTTTCTTACATGGCAGATGTTGGCTGAAAACAATTAGGCAAAAAGCAAGTAGATTAAAAACTTCTCCGATAAATTATAATTTAAATCAGAAAATTTACATTAGGGAGGTTCTCAGAATAATTATGAAACAATTGCCTAATGATGAAGCTTCCAAGCTCTTTGTAACAGATGGTCAGAAGCTGAATTTTATTGAATCATAGATAATCACTAAATTTAATATGCAGGATAAATGCAGCAATCTATCATCCTGCTATAACCCTCTATACTATAATGTATTTGTTATAACTCTAAGATCAGACAAATATTCCAGGGTGTTTAATCTAATACAGAGGTGATACAGGGGTTCAGAGGCAGCATTTCAGGAAGTTGTCTAAACTTGAAGCTTTACAGCAGCTACACATTTGACTTACCACATACTTAGGTATAGTACCTTAAAAACAGTCTTAAGACAACCTCAGGGTTCATTATGTCTAACACCCGAATGCTATAGGAGTACAAATTACTTGCTATATGTTGTCATTCTAGGCAATGATAGCTACTTCTTGTTTAATGTGAATTTGATATTAACTCCTTTATAAAATACTGAATAAAAATGCATTCACTGAATAAAATGCATTATGCATTAGCTGAATAAAATATAAAGTCATGCAGGTGTAAGTTATGGGTTGACCATAACTGGGTGCCAGGTGCCCACCAAAGCTGGTCTGTCACTCCTCTCTTTGGACAGGGGAGAGAAAATGTAAGAGAAGGCTCCTGGACCGAGGACAGAAGGATATCACTCACTGATTGCCATCATGGGCAAAACAGGCTTGACTTAAGGAAATTTGTTGAATTTATTACCAGAGTAGGATAATAAGAGATATATCCAAATCCTTAAAACACGTTAATCCTTAATATCTCCCTTCTTCCTGGGCTTAACTTCACTCCTGATTTTCTCTACCTGCTCCTCCTGAGTGGCACAGTGGGTCAGGAAAGGGGGATTGCAGTCAGTTACATATTTTCTCTGCTACTCCTTCCTCCTCAGAGGGAAGACTCCTCACACACTTCTGCTCCAGCATGGGGTCCCTCCCAGTGGAAACAGTTCTCCACTAACTTCTCTAATGTGAGTCCTCCCCAAAGACTGCAGTTCTTCCAAAACTGCTCCAGTGCAGATCTCTTCTACAGGGTCACAAGTCCTGACAGCAAACATGCTCCAGTGTGGGCTCCTCTATTCACAGGGAGAGATAGCTCCAGGAGCAGGTCCTGCCAGGAGCCTGCTCAAGAGTGCTCTTCCCACAGGGTCACGGCCTCCTTCAGGCATCCACCTGCTCTGCTGTGGGGCCCTCCACAGACTGAAGGTGGAACTCTGCTCCACCATGGACCTCCATGGGTTGCAAGGGCACTGCTGCTTCACCGTGGTCTGCACCATGGGCTGCAGGGGAATCTCTGCTCCAATGCCTGGAGCACCTCCTTAGCCTCCTTATTCACTGACCTTGGTGTCTGTAGGGCTTTTTCTCTCACATATTCTCACTCCCCTTACTGGCTGCAATTGCTCCTGTGCAGTAAGTCTTCCCCTTTTTAAAAGTGTTATCCCACTGCTGCTAAAGATTTTAGCCCTAGCCAGCGATAGGTCCATCTTGTTCCACCTTACAGAAGCCCCATCTGTAGCCCACTCCCCTACCCATACCTTGCAATGCAAACCAAATAGATTGTATAAAAAAGTCACTTTCAGAGTCAACTACTGATCACCTTATATAAATGAAGAGTTCTTACACCTTCAAGTATGTCTCATAAATGAAAAGGACATTGAAGAAATGTTTATCTAGAATAGTTTTGTATTGTAACTACCTATCAATAACAATACTTGAGCTGACTTCTGTTTCATTTTTAAATTCCACTCTGTACCCAGCTGAAGGTAATGTGACTGTGTACCTTCGGTATGCTAGCATCTTGATTTAGTATAGTTTATACTTATTATGACTAAAAAGTGTTTTGAATTTTCATGCCTGATTTTGCACTTCAAAGCTGATATTAGCAGTGCGTGAGTGAAGACAGCAACACATTACAACTTAATGAGCAAGTCTTCTTAATCATGTGAAGAACCACAGAAGTCAGAAAGTTAAATGAAGAAAGAAAGAATTTCAAACTAAAGTTCTTTTAATTCAGTTTCAGTAACATTTCTGTCAGAAGGTTCAAAGCACATTTTTTGTTAGTTTGATTTTTATCTTCATGTTTTTTTCATTTACAAAATAGATTAGGCTCCCCCAGCTCAGCTACACAGTTTAATAGTAACTACATTACAGTCTCATTCAGAAAATCTGAGTGGCTTAGCCAAGTGAACTAAATTGATGTTTCTGGAAGGTATGCCATATATTTCAATGACAGTTCCTAGTGCAGAACTAAAACAATCACAACTTCTACAACATTTTAAAACAAATCAAACAAATATTTAAAACCAAACTTACAAATTCAGTTTACGTTAGTTTATAGTTTCAACATTAAGCTATTAAATATTAGAAAATATCCAATCAAATCAATTTAATTACAGGGCAACATAACTGTCTAGGTAAATCAAGCCTACATGAAGATCTACCGTTCCCTACAGCTTGCTTTGATGTATTTTAAGCACAGTCAGAAAAATCATAATGATCCTTGATGCACCTCCTGCATATATTGATAAACCTTCAAGCTTACACTTGAGGATCCTCTCAATTAGAAGTCAGAATAAACCATTACTTGTAAGGAGAAGTAGAGTAAGTTTAGCAGGGTGAAAGCATCTATCTGTAGTCATATAATACTGAGGTTTTATCTCCTTGGAGAGGGGAAAAAATAAGCAAAATGACTGACGTGTAGCTGGATAGCAGTGCTAGCAACCAGTGTCTTTTGGTGCACACAGGAAGTAGAAATAGTTCAGGACTGAAATCCAATATTCAGTCATGGTATGACAAAAGATAAAAATCATAACTACTTAATTAGATTGATTTATTATAAATAAAAATATGTTTAAAGTTTCTCAATTGTGATTTATTAATATTTATTCATAGTTATTCTAATAATACATTATTTATGTAATATAGTATTGCATGCATCAAAGTCTTTCATTTACTGATGGGAGTATAAATAGTTTTATTTATTCTGCAGTATGTAAGATGCTATTCTGTTCCAGTCATACAGTCAGCCACATAGTAAACCCAAAAGGACAGTCTAAACTTTTAATTTCCATATTTATTTAAAAAGTGACTCCTACTAAATCCTCTAATTTTATTTTCTTGGTAAATTATAACTGCTTCTTACATAGTATTGCAATAACTTCTAGCAGACATTATGCCGATGTGATTTGTAGGCTTTCTTTATAATATAAAAAACAGATTAAAAGTCATACTCTTAAATGCATTTTTCCAAGGATATGCAATGGAAGATCAGTGAATAAAATGTTGAATACACAGAATTACAGATGGCTTCAGAAAGGAGAAGACACAGTCAAAATAATGTGGATTTCTTAAACAGAACATAGGTTGGCTTTAAGCATGTACATCCAAAAAGCCGTCTAAAACTCCTCTCATTTACTGTAGCACTGCAAACAGCCAAAACTTGTGGGCATCTTATTTTCACCTTTTGTGTATTCTCTGGAAAATACCCATTTTCATTGCTTGCCCTGAACTGCTTTGATGTGAGCAAAGAGATGCCTTCTCTGATCGTGCAATCCAGGAATCAGGTGGAATTGAAGCCTAAGTCTACTCAGAGCATCTAGTGAGTGCATTCAAAGCATACCTACAAGAAGCTGTTTAGATAGAGCTCCTTGAAAATGCCATTGAAGTGACTGTATTTTTTCAAGTGAAGTTGGTATATAGTTTCTGTAGTGGACAAATCATGTGGTTCAGAAGGCGAATAATCTACCTTGTGGTTCAGTAAATAGAGCACTGAGTAGATGACTCTTGGTTTCTCAGGACTATTGCTGCTTCAGCCTAGGAATACTTTAAGAGAAAATGATCAACTACATAAATGTGAGTATCCCCATCATAATGTTGCAGATTTATTTTGCTCTATAGCTTTCTGGTTGCATGAAAGTTCCCTTTCTTTCATACTACTGGCCTAGAAAAGAAACCATGAATAATGTACTCATATTGCTTCATGAGCTTCCTTTCACCACTCCAGAAGACAAAGATGTGTACACAGAGTGCTGCATTTCTATCTAAATCCTCACGCATGAAAGTATATGTTCTTAATTTTGAGATGTGTGTCACTGCTTTTCCATAAGATCACTGCCATATACACAGCTGCAGGATCATTTCACATTGCTCTCTCACTTGACTGATAGAGTTTAAAAATACAGTCCAGGTTTTCCCTATGCTTTCTGACAGTATTAAACATGCTGGAAAAGCCCTACTGAAGGACATCTATTGTATATTCTGAGGAATGTCACAACTTCAAACTTATCTGAGCTTTGGAGCTCTTCTTTTCTTGCTCAGTGCCTTGCAAGGCAGGCAGCTAGCTTTCGGCATTCCTCACAGCCTACAACCTTACAGCACCTCTGACAGCTCCTTTCCTAAGCGCTCTGCACTGTCACATCCAACTGCCAGTCACATCTCTCCTCTGTAATTCATCAGCATGAAGCAATCCCAAGCAGAGTTTATCATTGAACAGTCCTGGCGTGATCACTTTCTTCCAAGCTGGAAACCTATTTGCTTTGTGTAGGCATCTAGGGCAGAGATGGCCATACTGGAACAAAGTCTCCCCACTGCTCGTGTAAAATTTTGAATCGATCTCCTTTACAGCCATATGTCAAGGACAAATCCCAATTGCAACTTGTGTGGCATGCTTGGGTAGGATCCAGGTTAATATTTTTGTTCATTTTCATCCTCCATATGAGAGATTTCATGGATTTGAAAAGAACAAAGACAGGAGGAGTCATAGACTTTAGGAGATGAAATGTTGGGCCCTCGTCTGCACTGCAAACACTGAACACCCAGAAGTGCTGCAGTGTGTGCAGAGTAGCTGCCCATGAAGCCAGGAGTGAAGCAACAACTGTGCTGGAATCGGGAGGGACAGAGGAGCAGTTGCACAAGTGCCTCAGGAGAGCGTGTGAGCCCCTGACACTTTCCGGGTATCAGTACCCACATTAAGGCCTGCATTCCTGCAGGCCCCTTGCAGCCAGGATCCCCTGGTCCCCATCACTGGAGAACAGCCCCTTGTCTTTGGTGCTCAAAGGGAGGGTGTCAGACGGGACCTCTGTGAAGGCTTCCTGGCCAGCGATGCCTTGCACAGCAGTAATGTCTGCGAAACACCCAGCACTGCACAGTCCCCTGATGCCCTCCTCACCCTATGGCTCCCAGCCCTGACACCAACACAGGCTCTCCATTGCCCCTGTATTAACTTTCGAATCATTCTCCATGAGGATGCAGAGAAATACCCAAGTCTCATATACCACCTTCAGTCCCCCTTCCCAGCACCCAGAGCACTTCCTACCAGGCAAATTCCTGGCAGAGGTTCGGTGCTGGGAGAGGTGTATTTCCTCCCTGTGCTGCAGTAGAATCATGCTAGGAGTCCTGCACTGGGAGTAAGACCTGCCCGAAGGAATGGATGCACTCAGTCAAGATTGAAGTGGCTTCAGTGAGATAAAAAATAAATAAGAATGGTAGACTGGCTAAGGAGTTTTTACATAAACAGTTCAAGTCACCTAGTCTAACTCCTACATAGTCAATGGAAAGCAATATCCTGGCTTGTGCCAAATATAAATTATTAATTGGATCTTGCTTCAAAACACCATGTACATTATAAGGCCAGTTAGGTTACAGTTGAAAGGGATTTGAGAAGATATAATGTTTAGTTAAGATCAGGTTATCTTGATATCTAATCCAACTGCCTGATGATCCTGCCCATCACTGGATTTCTGAGCAGTGGCAGCACTGACATTGTCTTGACTGTCAAAAGTCTACAGTCGGCCTTGTCTTTGGAGTCCTAGAAGTGAGCATCACGATTGTTCAGGTCTTTGAGTAGTAAAGTTTCACTCCTGCATTGATTTATATGTATTCCCCTGGGGCATCGTGATGGAAGTGAAAATATGCTGGGGTAAAATGTGCTAACCTGGAATTTCTAATTTTCTGTTGTCATTGCACTGGTCTGTTCACATCTACCAAATTACAAAATGAGACCTCCAGGATTAATTACTAAATTACAGCAATGGCAAAAAACTGTAATGATGATTTCTGGTTTTTGCATAGGTTATGGACAGTTGTTCAGAGGCTTTCCATGGCCTCAGTGTTTTCACTCCTTTTTGCTGTACATCATGACTCCAGTAAGAATCACGAATATAGTACAGATGACCTAATGCTGTTACTTACTTCTTAAGTGAGGTAACAAAAAAGCAAAAAAAATTACATAGACAATGAAGTTCAATTCTTCAAACAAACCTAGCTATAACAGCAGAGGCAAATGTATCAAGTGGTAGAAACTGGTGTTGCATGAGAGGAAATCTGGAGGAAAGAGAATATAAGCTTGATGTGTTGAGCACTGCAGAAGGAAGCTTGGTACACTTCTTTCAAGCAGGATTTGAGAAGAGGAGGGGACATAGATGTCTCTATACAGCAAAAGTTGACTGCATGATCTGGTAGAATATCATCTGAGGGATGTCAATGAAAGAATAGCATTTAAACTAGAGAATAAATTGCATCTTCAGGTATGTATTTATACATGGAAAAATAAGTGCTAAGTTATTGCCCTGATTTTTGCAGTTCTGGAGGTTGTCATTCTTTTGTAGCTAGTTTCTCACACTTTTCTCTGTAAACATGGCCATGTTATTGTAATTGTATCTTATCATGTACATTCCTTTCTCCTGGACACAGAACTTTGGTGGACATTTCCTTTGACCACTGTGATTGAGGGAGGAAGAACTGATTTCCTCCAATGAATAGTGATTTCTAAATGTATATAAAAAATAAAGAAGGCGGGTCTTGCCCCTTCTTCCTTCCTTCTCTCTCCTCCTGGTAACAGGTGTCTCTGTCTCTTCTTTTTGTGTCCTTACTGCGACACTAAGTGTTAACACTGGAGGAGGTACTTGGGCTACTCACTGCAAGGCTTGTGAAAACAGGTCTTTTGTTACAGAGTATAGATAGCTTCTCCAAGTCAAGAAACACTGTGAAACTATAGCAAAATATGTGTGTATGGAGAGTTCAGTATACCTAGCTGCATGCAGCCGTGCTTTATCTGATAATCTAAATAGCCTAAGATACCTCATTATTCCTAGTGTTGATTTTGTTTGTAAACAACAATTCTAAATTTTGTACTGAATATTTTTCTGTATTAGAATTCAAAGATATTCCGGGTCAGAATAGTTTAAATGCTTCAGGTTGCCTTTCGTACTATGTTGCTGAAAATATGTCTGTGTAGCTCAAAGCCAGTACTTTAATAAATGTATATTTCATGTCAATGAAATTATTCTACTCAATAAAAATATAGTTAAACCAGTTAAAACAACATTTAGACAGTTTCAATTAGAAAAAGTTCTTTACCCCTATCTTCCACAAAACCTTTCGTATTGTGGAAATCACAGTATATCCACAAAATAGTACCTTGTAGATATTTCTTTGTCTGTTCTTACAACTTCTGATTCTTCTTTGTTCAAGAATAGTTACTTATAATTTTTTCATTATCTACAACATGAAATTGTCTAAAAGTCTTAAACTTTTTATAAGAATGATCTCAAGAATTAGCATTCATTAATCATTCTCTTTAGTGATGTACCGTATATTGACACTGAATGCAGAAAAATCAAAAGGTTCTCTTTTTCTCTTGGTCAAAATATCTCTATGAACTGCTGTGGATACTAATATCTTTCAACAGTGACTATATGTCAAACTATATGTGCTAAACAGCATTTAATAAATCTTTTCTTGATATTTTTTAATTTTAAAAATGTATTCAGGTATTTATTTTGTTTGATATAAAGCATTAAAAGCAGTAATGCTGAAATCTTAAAGTTTTTGTTAAAATATTTAAATCCCATTGAGTTCAGAAGGAGATAAAAACTACAGTTAAAAACCTAAGAATACCTCCTCAAACCCCAAATTAATTCCACTGCTTCATAATATCATTTTATTTCTTGTTATGTGTTTTCTCTTTTTTATGGATCTTTGCTTGAAGCAAGTGGGAACTGCAATTAGCTAATTAAGACTCTCAGGCTTGAATATTATTGACCTTTTATGTTTTGCAGTATTGGTTGGCAAGCATAAAAAAGTTGTCTTCTCCTCATCTACTCAGGGCTCTCCAGGACATGGCTTTTAATGCTTTCTCAGAAATCTTTGCCCCTAGTTATTTAAATACAGGGCACATACTATTATTTCCTCCTTGCATGGCGTTTGCTGAGCAAGCAAGCAGAAAGACACAGAACTGGAAAGGCTCATGAATGAATACTGATTGCAATAGGGACACATCTTTGTACTTACTCTTTCCACTGGTGTATGCAGGAGAGGAAAGTTGCATTTTGTATTCCTGTATTTTTGTATTTTTCCTATATTCCTGTATTTTTGGAGACATGCAACCTTTTCTTAAACAAAGCAACCACCTCTAACCATGTAAAAATACCCCTCAAACTACAGGTTGAAAACAAAGTATGGACACAGATGGATATTTTTCTCTCTGTACAGATCACATTTGAAGAATGACTTTAATTCTGACTATTTAATTTGCATTTTTATAAAAATTGTTAAAATCTAAGGTTATATTGCTGATGAAAGCTCAGTAACAGACAGTTCAGTTTGCTCTTTAGAATTTGCATTACCTCTGAGGCAAACAGGCTGTTCCTACTTAAGGGATTGTCTAGTTTGTTGCAGAATCACCTATAAATGTGTAGTAAACCCGTGGAGCTTCGATCATTCTCTTATCTGTTCTATTGCCCACAGGAGAGTCATTACTGCAGTATTTACAGCTGTCACAATAGTTAATACAATCTAGGCATAGCTACTTGTTTACTCATTGATGTGATGTGACAGTTTAATAATAACCATCATAATCATGGGCATATAAAACTAGAAATATTTTTTACTCTTATGGAGATGCTGTTTTTAACTTCTACCAAAAGCGTTGTATCCAGTCCTTTAAATTATTGCACTTTGCTGTGATATTTTTAGCCTTATCAACGGCTTAAAAACACATTCTTTTTTATGTTTCCCCAAAGCAGAAGAAAAAAAAATGGCAAAGATTTTATTTTTCAGATGAAATGGGTTATTCAATTGTAAAAAAAATAAAAATGAAAGCTCTTCTGAAAGGTGAAAACAAAATATGGTATAAGAGTGCTAAATTCTAGAGCAAGAAAAAAAAATGACACAGGAATTTACTGTGACAGAAAAAGCAGTACAGTTTCCAGCATACTCAAATGCACTCATTTACTGCTACATTTACTTAGCATTTTGTCTGTTTTCTATCAGGTTCAGATTAAACAGGTGATTTTTAGCCCCAGTCTGAAAGCAAGACACTTTGGTGGCCAAAGGACAAGGTACCCTTGGGTACAGATTTTGCTATTTTGTATGACTGATCTGAAACCTCTGAAACCTCCTCACCTTGCCTTCCTTTTAATCACATGCAACCCTCTAGAGATGAGGAAAAGTTAACAGTCAGACAGTCCTTCATTTCTCTTTCATAGCACGGTGAAGCAAGAAACTCTCAAATGGTAACAGAGCAGACCATTGCTTTTGTTAAGCCCTTAATCTTAGTGTCAACCAAAGTCTCGCCAGATGAAATGAAGTTTGTCTCCTGCAGTTGTGTGAACATTTGTACTGTAGAAGCTCACTTGAGATACTGCAGTTGGATATTGTGTCTCTCCGTGACTGGCACATTAAAAAGCCAGAAATAAAGCCCTTGTGTGGCTACTCAGAGTGAATGAATTGACAGATCCATCCAGGAAAGAATTAAACTGAAGGCTTTAAATGAAAAGGCAATGAATTTATAACAGGATTATACAGCAGTCTGAATCAACTTTGTACAATGCTGAGCTGAGAATTCAAAGAAAAACAAGAGGAGGCACAAAATATTGGTATGTATAGTTGGCTAACGAGATCAGCAAAACAGGAATTTTGCAGCTGTAGCAAATTCCCACATAGTTACTTAAGAGGGTTTTAGTTCCTGTGCTTCACCAGTTAGTTTTACTAGAAGAGAATTTCTGAAGTGTCAGGTTGCATCTAGCTTTTTTTAGCTCCTCAAAGTTTACAGATATTTTTAGTTGGAGTATTTTTTGTAACACTTTTAGACCAGTAAGATAGAAGCTATTAGCAACTGATCAACAGGCCGTACTTGAAGCATTCAGAACTTTCCTAAATTAGGGGATTTCCATACCCAAAATGTTTGCCTCCTTATGCTTAGTTTATTTTAAAGGTGGGCTTGGGGCTTCTTTCATAACAGTACAGATAGATTACATTAAATTTTCTGCGTAGAATTTTGCATACAAACCAAACCCCAGATGATGCATTTACCAAGTTCACTGGAAAAATATGCCAAAAGGAGACCAAAATCAAGAAATATAAGTTAGAAAGTTAAAAAGCACTTAAGTCAGGATATGAAATGAGATGTTGATGGAAGGCTGTTCTTTCATGTATAAGGTGCACATCACTCCAATTAAAAAGTTACATTTTATTGACAAGATTTCAACTAAAACAGTTTATCCTTTATTTGTCATCTCAGCTGACTATTCACATACTGGACTAGGCTATAAAACCAGCTCTCTAGTGCTGCAGAATATCTTAAAAGAGATGAGATCTTGGGAAAATACTCTCTTTGGTTGTTTCACACAATTACTGCACAAAAGATCTTTCCATTGTAAGGTTAAATGTAGTAACTGTCTGATTTTCTATTGTAAACCTATTTTTTATATATATAACTCATATATATATATGTAGTTATAGCTATTGAGTACCTCTGCTTTTGGAAATATCACACCAGTCAGAAGAGTGATTTGAAAAGTAGTAGTAGTTGCACCCCTAGAAAGTAATCCTTGGGAAAAAAAAAAAAAATTTACATTTAGAAGCAGGCATTTAATCGTTAGCTTGCATTTAAACATAACCATCCTGAAGAATATCCATCTTTGACTACTTTTGACTCTCTCTCACATTTTTGATATGTCATTTTCCACAGTCTGGCATGTGTCATAGGGTTCTTCTCAAACTTACTGTTGCTTATGGGCAATTACATTTGCTCAGGTTGTTAAGTGTTTAGAAGAAGGAGGACAGATTAAACATCTAGGACGTTGTAAATCAACCTCCTGTGACCCAGTAGTATTTGCTACCCCAGAGATAAACCTGTCCTTTCTGCTTTGACAGTCTGGGCCACAGACAAAAGCAGAACTCCAATGATACTGTCACACTCTCCAAACTGACCTCCATCTTCATGAATGTATCCTAAACCACCCTGCCCTCCTCCAACAGATCACATAATGGTTGTTTCATACAACAGAGCAAATATCCCATATTCTCCTCTACCATGGGTCCATGTTGATCCTTTTCACCATTTTACCTTTGTCTCCTCTCCAAGTAACTCATCATCCTTTCTTAGATTAGCAGCTTCTTTCACAAGATGCTTTTTGTCTTCAGTGAGATTACAGTCCATGCAGCAGCTGCAGATCTAATTCTCTCATTACATTATGTTGGAAGCAATCAAACCTGGTAAATGGAAACGTGCTATTATATTCTGGAAATGTCCGTCATTCAGAATGCTGGAGTAACCTCATCACCAAGCATTTTTTTTTTTTTAAATTTGAGACGAGAGTACAGGTACTACTATAAATAACTTTCAGCTGTTGGCAGTTATTTTTTTTTCATTTTTATCTCTGTCATCTCCTATACTCCCAATTTTTCAGAGAATTTGTGATGAGTTGACGACTTGAAAAAAATATTGCCTCAAAACCTGGGCATAGGAGATGCATAAATTTTTTGCTCAGTTCTGAGAGAAACATTTAGCCAAGGAAGAAAAAGTTGTGTTTAGAAACAAATCTGTCACTTTCAACTGTACCTATCCTCACTTTGACACTGATGAGAAAACTCATGCTGTGTAGGTGCGTAGGGGTTTTAAAGGAAATGCTACTCTTAAGGAATGTGAGACACTGCTTTAAATATTGCATCCCACTGCAGTGCTAGTGAAAACTGTGTTTGACAGGATTACAAAAAAAAAAGTCCCTGTAATTCCTTTTCCTTTGGACATACATATCTTGAAATCTACCTCTATTTACAGTTGGCATATTAAAAACAGTAAGTGATGCTTTTCTTTCACTGACTGCATCAGAGCTGTATCTGGTGGCATACCAGCAAATAAGCCTCAGTGAAATCAGTGGCATGTTTCTGATGATCCAGTGACATGAGATTGAACTTTAAAAATTTTATTCTGGCTTATTTGTTTAATCATTTTCACAACAGTCAATCAAGCCTGTTTCTTTTTATCTTGTTCTTCCTTTGTCTTTCTCTGGTGTAAATTTGGAACAGTCCTCTCTGAAATTAGTGGAGTTATAATTGTCTAAGGAGAGAATAAGACCACATTTCAGCTAGTTTTGTCTCTGTCAACTGCCTTAAAATAAGCAAGTAGAGAATCAAAAAACTCACCCAACAACCCTCAAAAAATGACAGAGTATGATAGAGGCAGCCAAACTATAGAGAGTCAGAAACCCTGCCAGTCAATGTGATGACAACTGTAGCTAATTTTTTTTGCCTTGACCTGATACATGGTAATTTTATCTTGAACTCATGTTACTTGTTTCTGTATAATATAGATGAATTTTACCTGGCTTCATTTTTTCTCTTCAAAATATGGGATACTTGGCTCCATCTTTTACATTTTCTAATTTCATAATTTCACAGTGACAGTGTTTTAATACTTCAATTAAAATAGGTTTTTCACTATATTTTATTGTCTTGTAAGATATCTTTCATTGGTATTCTTAGTTAAATGGATTTATTAAATGCTTCTTTGGAGAATATGCATCCTCTTCAAGTACTGCTCCTCCTCATTGCATTAGAAATTGAGTCAGGCATTTAAAATACCTAGTGTACTGAAAATCAAGAACTTTTCCAGAGAACTGACAGAGTGAATAAGCCACTTGCCTGTGAAGTACAGCTTAGTCTTCTTTTTGTTACAACGGTGTCAAATTTTGTACTATAAAAAGATAATATGGTAAAAATATCACGACTATCTGAGTAGTCATGACACTGCTTAGGTATTTGTAACTGGAACTTGATCCCCTTTAAAGTCAAGTCTGCTCTATTTTGTAGTCTGTGCTGCTGCAGGGAGAGGAAGGAACATAACGGGAACATAACCCCTTTATGTTGTTTTTTAAAACTGTCTTTTACTGTCTTTTCTCTAGATTTTAAACTTCGGTGTGGAATTTGCTACACAGCATCTTTTCAGAAAAAAATGTCTGTGTCAGTGACCTCTGAAATACTCAGAAATATTTTTGGCTCAATGACCTCTTATTAAGTCAAGGTGGTCATTCCAAAGAAACTAACTTAGATTCATGGCCCTGCATTCTCCAGTGCTCAAGTGTTTTTTTTTTCAGAGCTGACCATCTCTTCACTTTCAGGGACTTCCCTATTTTTGGTGTCCACAGAAAATCTGAAAGGAAATAATTTCCACTGAGAACCTGACAGTACCAAGAAGTTTCAAGTTTGGTGAAAACCATAGGTTGAACAGTCAGATTTCTCCAATGTCTGGTCTGCTCTTGTGCTATATTTTTAATAGAAGTGTTACCACAAGTTTCTATATAGGTGTATAGCCACTTATACAGGCCTTAGTCATAGCACCACCATAGGTGGTGAGAGCCTTGCTACAGGGATCAGGTTCATGTTCTCAGTAACAGGCAGGGATTTCTTAGCTGTTGGTTCTTCACAAACTTCAGAAGGCCTATTTTGTTTTCCTATACCTGTAACAGAAAAGCCTCTGGATTTTTTTTTTTTAAAGAAATACAAAACCAGAAGATTGTTTACCCCATCCTTCAGATCCAAGCAATCCTGGTCCATGGGTTGCTCTGGAGTCAGAAGATAAGGATTTCAGGGACTGTGCTACAAAAGCAGCATCCTAGAATTATTTGAGTTGCTTTAATTTTCAGTTTGTCATCAAAATTAGAAAACAAGGTAAGACAAACTTTATTTAAGTGCCATCGAATGAGATGTAGTGTGGTCAACATTCTGTCTTTGCATTTAATAATTAAATAGTAGTTATTGCTAACAGTTTAATGTTTAATAACTGTTTAGTTATTATGCAGTATATTAAGATATACTCCCGTGGTAGCCACTTCATAGAGATATTTAAAATAAATCAACAAAATAAATATATTTTTAACTTTTAAATTTAGAAGTGAAATAAAAGAAACTTCAATATGAAGAGTAAATGAAAATGTAATTTTTAAGTGGAAAAAATGGCAAGCTTTTATTATTTTTGGGGTTAAAAGTGCAGAATTGTGAAGTAAGAATGGATGGTGTTAAAAGATTAAAGAATTAAAATTATTTAAAATCAAAATCCATAAAAGGGTTTTTAAAACCATTCTTAAATGATTTTTGAAACTATTTTTAAACTTTTGGCCTTATAGTCTCAAATTTTTCTGAGTAATCTTGAAAGAGAGATTTTAAAGTAAAATTTCATTCATTCATAATGATCTGATTTAAAAATACACTGAATTCAAAAGCTTGAGAATGAAATATCCGGTGGTGGCAACAATGTTATTTCAGGTTCTTACTGACTTCTCTTACAGTTTTAAAACTGTTTTATGCCCTAGGATCTTTCATGCCATAAACAATAATTTTTAGTTAGCTTTGTATTAAAAAACTTGTACTTTTGAGGTAAAAAAGCAGTTAAAAGGTATTTGTGACAACTCTAATGAAGATTCACTCTCCCACATAAAATTCACCAAAAAAATGTGTTTCATTGACCTTTTGGGATCTGTAGCATGTCATGCAAATATGAACTTCTGTGAACTCCCAGAAAACAGCAGAGAAGCCTGAGGGACCCAGAGCACTGCAACTGCTGAGTCTCTTCATATCTCAATTGAAAGGCTATGCACTGCAACTGCTGAGTCTCTTCATATCTCAATTGAAAGGCTACGTAAGAGGTTTCCATGGCAGCAGTATATGAAGATCTTGCAAGGCTTCTATGATCTTTGATCTAGAGAAGTGTATTCACTTGCAAGGAAACCAGTGAAGTAGGACTTACATGTTCAAGGAGACATAGTCCTGGTTTGGCGGTCAGTCTTCAAGGGCTGTAGTTCAACTACGATGCTTCTCAATTCTGTGGTTTCTCAAATCTGGCTTTTTTTTCTCTGTTCTTGAAAAGTTCTGAAAGGTGTCAGAAAATTCAGAATGGTCACAAAGCTTTTGAACAATATTACTTCAATTACTGTTTAGAATACTTTTTTTCCTCTGATGACTGTTGTTTCCAAACTACACAAAATAAAGAATTGATGCAAATTTCCCTGTGACTCTTGAGCTCACTGCACTTAGAATAATCTTGGAATCAGAAGTTCGGGAGATAAATACTAGATGACAGGATACAGAATCAGTGTACAAGTCTGTGCTCCAAGCCTGTGCAAAATGGGCATAATGGTTTGAGATAGTACAAGTTTGGAAGATCATGCTTTATTTTGCTGAATATTTCAATCTCTCTAGTTAAGTAATCAAATTTTAAGTCTATGAATACACAAAAAACACCAAAAATTAGAGAAATAGTATCTTAATAGCAGAATTTGTTTATAAGCCTTTATAAAATTTTATAAAAATGTGTTACTTCCTGGTTTTATGTCAAAGGATAATAACTAAAGATATAAATAACTCTAAGTCTTGAAATCAATAAATCCTATAATGATTTGCAATTAATTTCATTAAAAATGCCATATGATGTCATTTCTTGACTTCTAACATAACCCTGCTTGGTTAGTTATTCAGATATTGCCTTCTATTTCCCATCAGTTGGGGGGAAATACTCAAATAAGCCTTAAAATAGACAGAACTGTATAGTAGTTTTGTTCTGTGTATTAGCACAGAACAAAACTGTATTTCCAGTTTACTCACCCTCTGTCCTATGTAGTGGCCCAAGGCTTTCTGCCTGGGGCTGCTTGTGGGAAAAATCCTTCTCCCACATGGAAAGTATGAAAATTATAAGATAAGCACCTGTTGTTGTCCTGCTGTATGATATGTTCTGGATTGGGTTCTACCCTGCCCCAGTCCAGAACACATAGCAGAAGAACAATAACAGGTGCTTATCTCTATTATTTTCATACTTTCCATGTGGGAGAAGGATTTTTCCCACAAGCAGCCCCAGGCAGAAAGCCTTGGGCCACTAAAGTCCTATGTTTAGGCTGTTTTGATTTGGATCTGAGTTAGCTTTAGCTTCTGAACTTGCTTCCAGAATCCATATTGTTAAAGGAAATGCATACCAGAAACTGAAAACAGGAATAGAAATAAGTAGACCTTTCATATTAAACCAAACCAAATTAAATTAATTTTATGCAAATTAATCTTGTTAGATCAACCATTCTCAGACTGACAGATTTCAGAGAGTTTGGTGGTGGTGGGGAGAAGGGGGAGTTTACAAGTATTTCAGTCATTCTGAGGTGAAACTGCTAAACACCTTCTTTGTTCACTTCTTTCATCACTTCTTTAGAAGTACTTTAATCTTTAGAATTAAACAACGCTTAGTTTTATACTAGCATTTTTATGTTTAATATTAATTTGTCTGTTCTACATAAAAAAAAATATAACACAGATACATTTTAAGACTGTTTTCATCCTGTTTACAAATAATCAGTTTATCACTGCTCTGAACAGTCAGGATTCATACCAGATCATCAATGTGCAAATGAGTTTAAAAGAGATTACTTAAAAACTGTCAGACTGGATATTTAATTCAGAAAAATGACAATGGGAGCTGCAGAAAACAGTAACAGCCCTATCATACAGTGATCAGTTGTAAAGTTGCTCTAACATTACAAAGTAAGCAAATTATGGGATTAATTTAAAACCACAGACAAAATTGATGTGAGTTTACAGAAGCTTACATCAGATCAGGGAAATAGATTTAATTTGCTTTTTATTTATAATATATATATATGGTGGTGCCTTTCCTCAGGGGGGCTCGGACCCCGCCTGTTGCTCAGGCACTGGTTATACAGTGGTTGAGTGACACGGGATCCGAGGATGCTCAGGACACGCCTTAGACATCCCCTGGGGTGGAGAGAAGCACAAACCCAGCCTCGCTTTCCAGAGACTTCTTCGCAGTTCGACAGTTCATTGGTCAGTTATTAGGTCCTTCTCGATTAATCTTTAATAATTGGTTGTTATTACTGTGCCCCGCCCTGTAAGCCCCGCATTATTGGATGTTAGTGTTTTCCACGCCCTGTTTCTTGTGCCTTAAAAGTTCGTGTTTGGTGCGTGATTCGGAGGCTTTCTGGTCTCCCTTGGACTGTAATAAACCATCTGCACCCCCGCCAGAAATCTCCCTCTCCTTTTCTTCGTGCTCCGGATCGCCGTGTGCTCAGTGAGCTACTATCTGCACCTACTGAGGGCAGGCTGCCTAGCCTGGGGCAGCGCCATTGGGATACCTGCTTGCAGCGTGAGAGGTTCTGGCGAGCCCACATTCTGGGCCACTGGTTCCTGTGTGAGGGCTCGATCCTGGCTGAGATCGGATCGCTCAAGACCCTCTGAATAAGCGGCGCTCCCAGTCCCGCGGTTCCATCGAGCTATCCCGAGGCAGGGCTGAGTGAGACGCGATGCCGCATATATAGATATAAATTCTCTATATAAAGCATTCTATCTATCCCAGAGAAATGAGTGTACTGGAGTATAGCTATATACATATATTCATGGGCATAATATATTATGTGTGTGCAAAGAATTCCAATTGCAGATGTAAAGTCAACAATGCTAATACAACATCCTGTCACATCAACAAGATTCAGCAGAACTCCATTTTGAAGTATTAAAAGAATGCCTCCCAGACACATAGAATTTGTGCTCATTCATTTAATAACCAGTTAGTCTGAAGTTAGTGGTCTAATTCATCTGGATTTTTTCTACATTTCAGGGCACCACTTCCATTTTGGAAATGGAAGGACCACCAGAAGCTTGTTGGATGAATGGCCAGTTGGAGTTCTGTATTTCTGGAGTGACTTGTAGAAGTATACGGAGATAACTAGACATTACTTAGGCATTTTATTTAAAGTTGCCTGGAATTCAGCTAACAGAGCACAGACACAACGCAATAGTCTATGCAGCATTTTGTGCAAAAGGGTGTGCAGAACAGCCAGTATCTCAGATGGAATAAGCTCTGCTGGGCTGCACAATAGGGTGATGTGCCATGGAGCAATCCCCAGCACGGAGTGGAGCAACTTTGCCTTTGACATCAGAGGCCTTTACTCAAAGTGAACTCTGAATGAACTCCAGAGATCAAGTGCTGCAGTGATGTCTGAGGAAGTAGGAGATGGTCTTTCTATGCAGGAGGTGTGTCTTGTGTAGGATATGTGTCATCAGTTAATGGAGATGAAGTTGAAAGTCATCATACTCTGCAGGAGGAAGGCAAGAGAAACAAGTCAAAAACTCTCCTGCAGGGGATGGAGGCCCCCATCTGCTGACCTGACTGATTTATTGTCTAGGGAGGCTTGCTGCTTCCCTGGGCATTGAATCTGGGATGTGGTGACACAGCTGCTGGGGCTTGTCTGACCCTCAGACTACAATGCCTTGCTGCCCTTCCATGTTGGTACCAATGAAATTGGCATGGGAGACCTGGAATACATCAAATATGACTACACAGCACTGGGGATGAGAGTAAAGGGCATGGGGGCCCTGGTGGCTTTCTTCTTAATCATGGCAATGATGAGGAAGGGCTTGAGGAAAAATGGCAGGTACTGAAGGTCGGTAACTCTTTACATAGCTGATATTAAGAGCAGTTTGGTTTTGTTACAGTGGGTACCTCTTTGAGGATTAAGGACTGCTAGAAAGAGACAGTGTCAACCTGTCACAGTGAGAAAGAAGCTATTCTGCTAACTGGCAGGACAAATTGGTGAGAAGAACATTAAAGAAGGAACAGTGGAGGACTAAGAAGATGACCCACAGTCAAGTGAGACAGAGTTAACTAGATTGGCAAGCAAAGTGTGCAATGTTATGTGAAGACAAAATAACTGACAAAATAAGGCTGAAGGGGTCCCAGTTCAAGTGTTTCAGGCTTTCACAGCAAAGAAAGCCAAGAGCATCCTGGATGGCATTAAAAAGAACAGTGCATCAGATGTGCATTATCTTCCTCATGTGCTTAATCTGGTGAGACATAGGAGCGATGGGTCCAAGTCTGGACTCTTAAGTACAAGAGAGATATGGACTTCTAATCTGAGTCCAGCAAAGACCTATAAAAATGGTGAAGAGTCTGGAACCCTTGACAAGTGGTGGAACGCTGAGAGAGGTGGGGCTGTTTAGTGTGGATAAGTCTAAGAGGTATGTTTTCAATGTGTACAAATACGTGACGGAGGGACTAATAAAACTGGAGCCAGATTCTTCTCAGTAGTGCCCAGTGATGGGAGAATCAATGGGAACAAACTTAAATATAAGAAATTCCATTTAAACAGAAGAAACACCAACTTTTTTTTTTTTTTTTTTTTTTTTTTTTTTTTTTGAAAAGGGTTAAAAAANATATTATGGTAAGTGTGTTAAAAAAAAGTCAGTATGCCTAGAGAGGCTGTGAAGTTCCTGTCCTCAGAGGTGTTCAAAATAAGTGGACATCGTCCTGAAAAACCTTTTCTAGCTGACTTTACTTTGAGAATGGAATTTGCACTTCAGTGTTCGGATCTTCAGTAGTGCCTCCCAATCTCCTAAAGTGATTTTGTGAGTGCTCCAAGTTTAACAGCACAGATTTGATCCTCTGGCAATACGATATTAACAGTGAAAGCAGGCAAGAGATCACAGTGTATATAACTTTTCACAAACTTAGCAATCTGCTGAATGGTCTTCTGTTTTCATAGACTTAAAAACACTCCAGAGATATCTCTGACCTATCTAAACCATGGACTTCTATGAGAAAATTGCCTAGATTCTACCTATTTCATGGTGGGATTTACAATTCCCACAATTCTAAATCCCATAACTACACCACATTTCCTAGATGACAGGGATATGGGTCCTGAAATCCAGAGTCTTAGACCTCGAGTCCTGAACTGGGGTTTCCTGTGACCCCGGTGATACCTCCTTCTCGGGGCAGCACCTGCATTTTTTGTGCACCTGCTCCCCGCAGAGTGTGGGGAACTGAAAGGACCTTGAAATACTGTACATGCTACTTACACACAGTCGAAACATCAGTGTGTCATCAAGATTATTCTCATATTGAATCCAAAACACAACACTGTGACAGTTATTAAGAAAAAGAATTAAGTCTATCCCAGCCAAAACCAGGATAGAAGATCTGTTAAAGATTCTCTGCATCAGCTTTAAATTATCACGTTTCATCCTAGTAAAGAATGGAATTTACTGGTACTGTTGCCAAAGTTACGCTTCCAACTTTCTAACTAACTTTGAATCACTTTGTTCAGACAGCTGTAGCCCAGCATTGGGAAGGGATAAGGATGCAGTTTGGATGTGGAGCAGAGCATGCTGATGAAGGACTCGTAAGAGGACCAGGCACAACTTGTAGCACAGGCTGAACAACAGCTTGAGACCAAGCCTCGCTGCTAGAGACTTTAAAATTCCTGTTAAGTGAGGTGTGGCTAGAGTGAAGCACCTGCCTGACCAACAAATTATTTTGGATATAAACACCAGAACTGTGGTATAATTAAAGCTATTTTTCAGGAATTATGAATTGGATGGTATTGTTTTTCAACTCAGTTTTCTATCTTATTTTCTGAATTAGCAAAATGCTATTAGGGAAGCTAGTTGATTAGTACTTATGAATAGAGAAAATTAGCTCACCAAGTGCCAGCAGGTTTAGCTTAAGTTCTCCTCAGTTTCTGGGTGAAGATTCAGGCCACTTTTTTGTGAGATATTAAACTTCAACCACGTTGCTGTCAATCCACCCCAGAGAGGTGAGTAAAATATCTAGATTTTCTGTAAATCATTAAGGTCCTTAGTTTATCTTAAAATTGTTGATGAATCCTGCTCCCTTTAGGACAATGGACAGACTTCAAGAGAAATAATAGAATCATAGGTTGGGTTGGAAGGAACCTTAAATGGCATCTAGTTCACCCCCCTGCCATGGGCAGGGATGCTTTCCACTTCATCATGTTGATCAAAGCCCCCTCCAACCAGGCCTTGAACCAGGCCTATCCTTCCAGGGATAGGGCATCCACAACTTCTCAGGGCAACCTGTTCCAATGTCTCATCATGCTCATAGTAAAGAATTTCTTCCTAATAACTAATCTAAACCTGCCTTGCTTTAGTTTAAAGCCTTTAAATTCACTACATGTCCTTGTGAAAAGACCCTCTCCATTTTTCTTGTAGACCCCTTTCAGGTACTGGAAAGCTGTTCCCCAGAGGCTTCTGCAGCCTGAACAATCCCAGCTCTGTCTTCATATGAGAAATGCTCCAGCCCTCTGATCATAGGATCAAATCCTATGAACATGACCCAGTTACTTAACTTCTAACAAAATGACTGAGAAGTAGGAGGGTTTTTTTAAATCTAGCTGATGTTTATTTGTGTCTTTAGGCATTTAAATTCCTAGCAAAATTTGTCTCACAGAATCTTAAAAAAAAATTTCAAAAACTCCAAAAATATACTTTTCTCCTGGTATATAACCAACAAACGTCTTTGTACAAGTTAAGGAAATCTCTCCAAGAACTGCAGTAAATTTTATATCCCAAAAAGATGGAAATACAAATTTATCCAATATTATGACAAGTAAGAAAAATGGGAAAAAAAAGCTGGGGGCAAGAGGTGGGGGAAGAAGTGTCAATTACAAAATTAGTGATTTTTTTTTTTTTTGAGAAGGTCCACCTGCAGTCTTGCCTGGATTACTGTTGAATTAAAAGCTCAGAACAGGAAAAGTCTGGACACTTTAGTATGCAAATAGTCTCTTGGGCCAATTGCATCTGCTCATGTTATGTCTTTTCAATGCAATGGTTAACTGGTTTAATTTAGTTAACAGTCTGATGTTTTAGCATACTGCTCCACTGCTTTGCACAGCTTTAATACTTTCTTAAAGTTTAAATTAGAATTTTGACTGCTGCTGAACTTTTGAAATTACTTTATCTGATATATAATTCCAATTGCTCAATGCCAGTAAAAATGCTAATTATTATTTAAGTCCAAATATAAGTTGAGTTTGTCAAATGCAATAAAGTCAGATTTTCTAAGTACTTTTATAATGTCTTTTTACAAATGTCATAAAATTTTAAGATACTAATAATTCTACTCCTTGGCAGCATTATGAATTATGAATAAATCATACTCTCCTTCCACTCCATTTTGGAGGATATTTTTAATGCAAGTAATAAGCAAAAGTTTCACGTTCTTAAAATACAGCTTCCTTGGTCAAACTGGCTAAAATAAAATCAATACAAGTCCACTTTGAATTTCCATAGAGTAATACATTGGACATAAATGAGAAAAAAGATGGAGAAAGAGAGGGTGAAAGTAAAAAGACTAAATACTTTTAATTAATGAAAATTCTACATTGCTATAACTTGCAAGAAAAAGGCAAGGGACATAAAAAGGAGATTGTCTAACTAAGATTCATAATAGTTTTGTTTTTATCTTTTTTTTTAATTTTGTATCAAAAGAATCTACCAAACACCTGAACCATAACACTGATGGTATTAATTCCTTATGATGTCTCTGTTCACCTATTTATTTTAATTAGACTTCTTCTGGGCTCAATAGAATTTCATGTTGGTGTATTTCTGGGTGTGCTTGTCCCATTTTCTCAAAAAGTAAGTTAACATGCAAAGCACTGAACAAGCTTTATGCTTCACAGAAAATGCCCATGAGCAGTAGTGAAGAGGTTGGTTTTTTACGTATGGTCCTAGAACATTATGAACATTTAATTCAGATCTCAAGCCAGTTTTGGTTAGATTCTAAAATAAATTTGTATTCCTTTGTCTGAAAACCTAGTTGAGTTTAAACTGCATCTGACCAATTTTATTCAAGATTTCCTCATCCTGCTCCACAGTAAAACACTGTAATTTCAATTGTTTCTAGATCACCTGCCTGTCTCTTTCCAAGACTTAGGATATACTGTCAGATTCAGTGTAAAGCAATGCCTTTTCTTGGGATGAGACGTTCAGCAATCTCTCTAAACTCCCAGAACACAAAAACCTCTGGACTTCCCTCTTGTCTCCAGTAATTCACTACCATTTTCCCCACCATCACACCAACAACTTCTAGGTACTCCAAACTTCTTTAATCCTGAGGTAACATGGCAGAAACAACAAGGAACAACAATTTAACAAAAGAAACTCCTTATCACTTACGCATTTCACTTTAATCTCTTGAGAGTTAGTCAATCAACTGACCCTTCCTATCTCTCACTCAATCTTCTTATTTAGAGTTCTCAACATTTTGCTTCAGACAGAAGTTTCATGTTTGCTTCCCTGTATGGTATAGTCTTCTGCTGTACTACCTAGCAACCCAAGCCATGAACCAAAGCTCTACTGCACAAGGTGCTGTAATAACATAGATCTGAAAGATTATTTATAACCAAAAAAAACCCTCTAAAACCCAGATAAGGATCCAAACAGCTAGCAGACTTTTGCAGACTTTTGCTTGGTGTTGGCTGCTCCATAGGAGCATATATCTTGTACTTTGGAGATTATAAATGAAATTTTTAACTTGAAATGGCACTCAAAAAGATATTCAACAAAGAATGAAATAAGGTGGCAACTAAGAAACTGTAAAAGGAAGATTCTTTTGACTGAAATACCTTGAAAAATATCATCAGACTATTTTTAAAAAATCAGCCTAGTTAAAAAATTGGACTAAAAATTTTATCTAATCTACCCAAAGACATTAAACAAGTTAGAGATACAAATTTTTAACAGCTGGACTCTATGTTCTAGAGGTCTTTCCCAATCTAAACAATTCTATGATTCTATTTTCCATTTAATATTAAATTATTTATATTTTAGTAATTTGGTAACAAAAGAGTGACTAACATAATGTTCTCACATTCACTCCAAGATTTCCAAATAAAGGTGTGATGATATCCTTAATATTGTGCATGTTAAGATCTAAAACTTGGATAAGACTTAAGAGAGCAATCATCAGTTTTTGGTTTTCAGAACTTGCCATTAAGAATTTTCTCTTTCTGCTAAATCTATAATATTGAATTTTATTTTATGTTTCTATTGTGTGGTCATTTGTTGTGTTATGTCATCATTTTTTTTCAGAAACCTTTGAAATTATTTCTTTGGAAACCTTGGTTTATTTGGGTAAATTCCTTGTTCTCCTGATAGGCAATTTATGTCAATAAATCATCAATGGGCAAATATCCATGGAGCTGTGTGACTGGGTATGTAGTCAAGACAAATTACTGAAGCAATAGATGAGCTGGCATTTTCCCAGTGAATAGTGTAGAAAGGGTTATCAACAGTAAACCTGCAACATAAATCTGCATACTTTCCGTGTCTAAATGTTCTCAGAATGGTCAAAAATTGAAGCTTTAGAACAAAATAAAGTTCCCAGAGTGTTACAGGCTGATCACAATCTGTCATAACAATTAATGACAGTCAGATGCAAAGACAGCCTCAATTAGTCAACTTCTGTGATAACTCCCAGAAGAAGAAAAATTAAATCAGTCCTACAATTGTAGAATGGTTCGAGTTGGACGGGGCCTTAAAGATGATCTCGTTTCCCTGTTGCGTGCAGGGACACCTTTCACTAGACCAGGTGTCAGAGATTGAAATAGTTCATGCCTTAAACATTGTCATAGCAAAACTGTATAAAGAAGCCACAACCACCATCCCTCCCTGGAGATGCCTGACTGGAACTTTGGGCTGTAAGTCAAACTGCTGAGATTAGATAAAGGGAATGCTATTGTTCAATCATCTCAGGTCTGAGGAGAAGTAAACAAGACTACATGTCCACAAGAAAGCCAAACCCAGCAGCTGTGCTGATCATCTCAGGCTGGGTTGGGGGTGGGGGAGGCCACAGTCCACAGCTGAGAGCTGGTTTGCACAGATTTTACCCCCAGCTGATGTGGGGGAAAGGAGTCTTTGAGTGTGGTATAAGCTCTGACCAGAAGCAATGAACACTCATCCTCCCTTACACTAACTCAGCTGTGGAACTCCCAACACCAAGAGGACTACATCCATGGGACATTCACATGAGGGGCAGGTGAGGGAGTGTCATAATCCGTCAAAGACCCCCAAAGTGCCCCCAGGCCTCCAGATCCTGAGGTATTGCACCACAAGACTGCATGTGATGCAACAAATCCAGAGTCTGCCGCAAGAGACAATGACAAACCTGCCCCCCTGGGGGAGGTGCCTGCATTTTCCTGCCTAGCCTGAATATACATTAATCCATCAAATTCTATGCTTCTCAGTGGACCCTCGCCACCAAGAAGACCAGCTGGAGAGGATCAATGAAACATTGTCAGGATCCACGGAGAGGTGATATTTTCTTTCTCTGTCACTCTCTTTCTGTCCCCCCACCTCTTCTTCTATTTATTTCTCTTACTTTCTCCCTCTCTCTCATCTTTACTATAAAATAAAATCCATACTATGGACACTGGCATATGGTCTCGTTTGCACCTTAATTTGGGCAGAGGAATGTCTAAATAACCTTTAATAATTGGATCTTAACACCAGGTTGCTCAGACCTCCTCCAATCTGGTCTTGAACACTTCCGGGGTTGAGGCATCCACAACTTCTCAGGGCAACCTGTTCCAGTGCCTCACCACCCTCACAGTAAAGAATTTCCTCCTAAGAGCTAATCTAAACATAATCTCTTTCAGTTTGAAACCATTCCCCCTTTTCCTGTCACTACATGCTCTTTTAAATAGTCTGTCCCCATCTTTCTCGTATGCCACTTCATGTTCTGGAAAGCTGCAATTAGGTCACCCTGAAGCCTTCTCTGTTCCAGGCTGAATGTCTGGCAATACTCAGAAGAGACTGTAACCGTGAAGAATTATCTTAACACCAGTAATGTGAAACTTAGAGGGAGATGACTTAGAACTAAATTAGTAATTAAAATATTTCTTTTCACATTTTAAGTGTCATTAAAGCTGTTTGTTGTTTTGACACAGAATGAGGTTGTTGACATATCTCTTAAGAAAAATTAGCCATAAATACTATAGCTTTCAGTTCAAGAGTGGCATGAATTTGATTGTTAACCTTCCTTTCAAATATGGTCTTTAAAATGAACATATCCATAAATGCTCTTTAATATCTTCATTTCCATTAAAATCTTTCAGGGTCACTGAGATTAAGCTTAGGTCAAGCAAGAGATTTGAGGTGACTTGGTTATCACAAGAGCTTCTTAGTTTCTGGTAAATTGTAGTAGATCTAACACAATTTCACAATCTCTCATTCTGTGACAATATATATTGTTATAATTTTATGACCCAATACATTATAATGTTAGTTCCTATTTTCATGCCTAGAAGAGCAAACAAATATTTTACTACTTTGTTTTTGAATAACTAAGATGTTTATGAACTTCAGCACCACGGGTAAAAAGCGTGAGTAACTGGAAGCCTTTGGCGGCAGTCACGTGACCCGAGAGAAGCTATTCAAGCCTCGCCCAGTCCCCTCGGGGGCGGGGTGGGTCGCGGTTGCCTTAATTCTTCCATGCTAGTTTTTGCAAAATTCATGCACACAGTTTAATTGCGGCAGTAGAAGCGAAGAGATGAGGAAGGGTTCTTTTCCGCTTGAATCCAGCTGATTTTATTAGTGGAGTTGCAGACAGGAAGCGGATAAAGACGACCCCATCTGGCTCGTGCAGGCTGTTTTACAGGGGCCGGGGGAAAGGCTTATGTGTGAGAGCCAATGGCTGCGGAGGGCTCGCGTGACGTCAGCAGACTGACAGAGGCAATGGCCAGTAAGGAGGGAGTCCATCATACGGAACCGACCAATGGGCTTCCCTCTCGGGTGGGGACTGCCCCCTCACCATGGCTAGAGCAGCCCCACGGCCGCCCAGGGCGTGCCGTCACTGGCTGTATCAGCGTGGGGGAGCAGGAGCCGGCCCCACCAGTCCGCGGCTCCAGGAGGAGCTCCCTCATGGTGCACGCGGAAAAACAGCTGTGACATGGCCCCGGAACATCCCCCCGCACTCAGACGGCAGGGTCCAGCCCCCATGGCGCTGGTGGGGCGGGGCTGGACCTCCAGCTACCCCCAGAGGCACTGCAACACTTCAGCAGACTACACATGCCCCAGCTTTAATATCATAAAGCTGCCCTAGAGTCAAAATATCCATTTCTGTGTCAGATTACTGGAAAATTCTAGTGAAAACCAATTATCTGTGGTTATTTTCAAGCTTGTAGATCATTCATTATTAATGGATGAGTTAATGAAATTAATTTCAGTGGAAATGTTGAGACAGAGCAATTCCTGTTGAGGTAACATGCCAAGATATACCAGGAGATGTCTGCTTCTTCATTAATTTTGTCTTGATTGAGGTTAGGTGAATCCCTCAGAGAGGCTCTTAGCAAACCTTAGTTCTTTAGGTGAGAATCAATTTCTACTAAAGGCAGTCTTGTGTATAGCAGTGATATGTTTTCTCTTAGCTCAAATAAGAAATTACGAGTTACGTTCAGATTTTCTATACTATAACTGCTTTTGATTTGTTAAGCTTGAAGATTAAAGCTGCCTTCTTGTGCAAAATGTGTCAGGAGCTGCTGATCTTGTGTTTTCTAGGTACTAGATTTTGTGGCCTTGAGTTAAATTTGACCACTTGGTGCACAGTTTGGGTTTTCAGTAGCTTCTGTTTCAAGAACAGATGAGTGGAGACAATTATTAACAGGAGAGCAATTCCCTTGAGCTCCAGATGCTCCAGGCCATCAGGAATGTCTGAACAGTGCTGTGTTTATGATACTTCCTAGAGAGCTTTCTGCATTTAAATTTCTCAGCTTGCCTCTTGTACAGCTGGGAAACATGACTTAATTATTTTTTCCATATTTTTCTCTGTTCGTGAGGCAAAACTCACTGACAGCAATTTAATTAGATGTTGACATAACTTTTGGTTATGTCATCCAGTTTTGGAACTGGAGATGTTCATCACAATGGCAGAGTTTTTCTGTCCTCTTTGGTGGACTAAGCCTGTACATGGATTGGGATCAAGTTCCATGCGATTTTGGAGAGGGAAGAGTGTCACTTTTTGGCATTGATTGTTTTTTCTTTGTTTGGTGGCATTTTGTTGGGGTTTTTTTTTGTTGTTGTTGTTCTTATTGTTGTGGTGGTTTGGGATTTCTTGGGTTTTTTTGTGTGTTTTGTTGTTCTTTTTTTTTTAGTAAATAAGGCCTTTTGTATTCCATGATGGAAATCTGATTATCTGCCAGACAGAGTTTAAGACTAGGTAGTCTTGTTCCATTGTCCTGATAGTCAATACAAAGAGCTTAATTTAACTCTTGCTTGTCAATAGAGGGGATGAAGGAAGTTTTGAGCTTTCTCCAGTATACAGTCTGCTGGAGAAACATGGCCAAATAGGCCATACACTATGATCAGTTTCAGTAGCATAACTCCTTCATGTCACAGAACATAGCATGGTTGAGGTTAGAGGGGACCACTTAAAGATGGTTGCCCAGGATCATATCCAAATGACCTTTCAATACCTCCAGGAAGAGACATTCCACAAACTCTCTAGGAAGCCTCTACCAATATTCAGCCACACACTCTCAGTAAAAAATTATTTTCTAGTGTTCAGGAGGAACCTCTTGTGTTCCAGTCTGTACTCATTACCTCTAGGCTGTCACTGGTTACCACTGAGAAGAGTCTGGCTCTGTCCTCTTTGCATCCTTCCATCAGGCATATTGGTGATATCCCCTCTTAGTCTTTTTTTTTCCAGGCTGACCAATTCCAGATCTCTCATAGGTGAGATGCTCCAATACCTTCATCATCTTCATGACCTGCAACTTTAGTCTTTCTGGTATGTCCATGTCTCTCTTGTACTGGAAAGTCCAGACCTGGACATGGGGTTCCAGGTGTGGCCTCACAAGATCTGGTAATAAAAATTACTTTTGCTTAAACAGTAGCAAAATGTGAATGGTGGTGAATTAATTTTCATGTGGCCATACCCTAAAATCCTGCCAGTGGAGCAGAGGAACCAGTGGCTGCCTATGGCTCTGAGTGAGTGCTGAGAGTTCCATCACAAGGCAAGTCCTGTAGCCAGACCTCAGCCCACTGGCCCAGCCAGGGGTAGGGCAGACAAGGGGACAAGAGCAGTCCTAACCCCTGGCATCAGACAACTCTCTGGAGATGAAAGTGGCTTGAGGCCAGGCCAGGCTGTGGGCTCATGGATAAGCCCAGCTCAGTGGGGGCCATGGCCAGGCGGGTCAGGGCTGTGGGAAGCTGAAGATTTGCCCTTCTGTGGCATTGCTGGGGTGGGGGCTGATGGCCTACAGGGCTGAAATTGGATCCTGGGCCATGGACTAGGTAGGGAGAGCCCTGGGGGACCGGGCAGAGATGGTGAGGGCTGACAGTACTCTCAGGGACATCAAAAGTCCTTAATGCTGATTGTGTCTTTATACACAGATTGGTTTTATATGGGACTTTGAGATTGGCACTTTTATCTAAAACAATTATTGTGTTGACAGAAAGTATTATATTCCACAGTACTGTGTTTATTGTGTAAATATCCTTTAAAAAAAAAAGAATAGCTGCCAGTAACATCTAAAATCACCCAAAATAGCACTGTGAAGCTTACTTTTCTAGTGTATTCCTGCTATATTTAACTGTTTGGCATGGAGCTGTTTGGATAAGGTGGCCTTACCATGGTGACTTTTGAGTTCTCATAAAGATAAAAGTGAAGAGGAGGAGAGGCTCTGCTCAGAAAGTATTCTTGCATGTAAATTACAAAACTTTACACTCAAAACCAAAGAAATAAAATGCATTCATCTTTGTGTCACCTTTGACATTTTTATTTTTTTCTCTCTCTTTTTAAAATGAAAACACAGTAAAATATGTTTAATATGTAAGCCTATGAAAGCCTCTTGTAGACAACCAGTCAAAGCTGGTAATGAAATGTTTTGAGGTTTCAATCTGAGTTGCCCAGAAACTTGGACTGAAGATGGCAGAAGTGAAGGAGACAAGGTGTTGTTACAGGTAATTAGGGCAGAGGCAGCATTCCTTTCTCCCTGATGTCCTTCTCAAAAAACTCTGTAAGGAGAAGAAGAGGAAGTGGGTTAACTAGAGCCAAGATAAGAGAGGTGCTTTAAGCAACAGAAGAGACTCTGGAGCTAGGAAGTGATATATTTCAGGAAAATGAATCTGACAGAGAGAGATGCACTGATGGGAGGTATACTAGGACTTTATGAAGGCAAGAAGTCATTCCAAAATGGGCAATAAATTGGTGTTATTCCTGAAAAAATCATTCACTCTGCTTCCATCATTGGCTGCTAGTCTTCACACACTCTTCCTGTTCTCAGTCCATTACCTTGCCAAAACCATATTTCATTTTAAACCAGCACAAGACACAGTGGGGGTGAAAATGAGAGCCAGGGAGAAGGAAGGAGGTGCTGAGATCGCTGCTTTTGATGCTGCATTGCTTCCATCTACTTACTGTGGTCCTGTAAGTACAGTCTGAGAGGATCTGGGAGAAGAGAGTAAGTAGGAGAAGAGAGTAAGTGGAAGAAGAGGGAATAGTAATGGGTATGAGAAGGTGGAATGGAAAAAACAAGATGCAAATGAGGGGTAACTGCTAGAGTAAAAGACGTGCTGGAGCAAAGGGATACTGAAGAAGGCATAAAAAGTGCTTACTCTAGTGCCTCAGCATTTCCTTGATATCAGAAATAGTTTAATAGCTAATGGGAAATGTTCCCAGTTTTTATGTGCTGCGTATTTCCGTTCAACTATGATACTCTTTGCTTATTATTATCTACCCTGTTTGTTCAGAGGATTAAGTTCTGAGTATCTAAAATTTCCCAGCTTCCTGATATCAATTCTTCCTGAGAGTCAATATAACTGGAAAAATTTGTCAGAAACATTTATGCCAAGATTTTTAAAAATAGATGTCTTATTTAAAAAATTACTTAAAAGACATCAAAATTGGGAAGTGCTTTTTCAAGATGAATAATCTGATTAAAATCTGCATGTGAATGACACGCATAATGTCCAGTTAAGAGCTTCTGTTATTACTGACTGACTTCAGGATAGACAACATACATAGAATCAAGACCTACTCTGTTTTCTCCTTGCTCAGGTTTTACTCCTGCATTAACACACAGTGTTCTGACTCAGCTTCAATAATGAAGTATTAATTTCCTAAGCAGTTCTGTGAAGTATTCAACCGTTGACTCTCAAGTGTTTGGATGGATTCATTTGGTTTTGCTTTACAGAGGGTAAGAAACAGTCAGTTAAAATTCAGAATCTGATTTGAGAGTCTCTATTGTATACACACAAATACAATGAACTAAAGGAATACCAGTAACAGCATAGTTCTGTCTCTTGTTACCTTTTCCATTTTTTGGAAAATGACCTTGTGTAATTGTATTTATTTTCCACAAGATCTCCTTGAGCTCTTTAAGCTTTATTTATGTCATTGCCTTATAAAAGCATAGGAGAAATGTAAAATAATCTTCCATTCCTTTAGAAATCTAGCAAGTATTTGTGGGAGCTATTTATTTGTTTAAAAGCATACTACAGCAGAAGTAGTCATAGAACTAAGTGAATTCTTCTAATCGTATTGAGGAATTTCAATGCAGTTTAAAATGGTGTGGTGTATCCATGTGATCATTACATCTAGATGAGCTCTTTGCATATAACTGTGCAATCAGGACATAATACCACAGTAATAATCCACTGAAAACTTGAACTTCATATCTGCTTTTGAATACTGTTGCCACATAACTGATATGGAAAGGTTATAAACATGGAAGTTAACCATGAAATGAAAGACATCTAAATGTGTCAGGTTTTGAGATCTTCATTCTGAAAACATGCGCTGCTGCTTTAAATTGTAGACAAAATCTCTGCAATTAAAGTATGACATGCTCTTCTGGTAATAAAGTTTTCCAAATTATGTTAGAAGCACATGATTCTCTTACAGAATCACATAAGCCCACAATTTAGATCCTGAAGTACCATGTTTGAATTATAGGCTGTTAATTTAACTTTAATTAGAAAATCACCTTAATGTTCATGTCCACTTTTAATGACAAGAAACCTTCAAAGTTTCAATTCATTTGGTTTTACTTATTCAGTAGTCAGATGCATTTAGATTTAAAGCTTATAAATCCATTATCACTTAGGGACAGCAATATTAATCACTTAAAAATCTTCTGTATATATTAAAAGCTTTTGCTCATTCAGATTGTAAAGTGTTTTCATTAAAATGTATTTTAAACTGATTAATAGGAATTTATGTATGAATTTGCTTATGTGAATGTAGATAACATTTAATGAAAGTAAATCTCCCAAACATTTAACTTAGATAAGGAGTCAGCTTCTTGTAAAACCCAATCTACTTAACACAATAATCACATTATAATTTACTACACTTTTGCACAGTTAAGGAAGAAACTCAAGAAGTGATTAATTTACATCCTTAACTTTAATTTCTTTGCAAAGTAAATATTTTCACATTAAAAAAAAAAAAAAAGCCAACAACCTCTACTTAAATAGCAAACTTAAAATAGCTCAAAGAAATCCATGTGCTACAGAAAACCATATTTCTGGTAGTTGAAGGTATTATTTGATTGCACGCTCATACCCACATCAACCTCACATTTCAGAGGCATCTTATGTAAAAAGTAAAGCTTAATGCAAGTTCATCCCTAGTGATCAACAATTGCTGATTTTGAAAGGCACCTTTGGAGAAAATCCAGTCCTACCTCCCTATTCAAAGAAGGGCCAACTAGAGAGCAGATTGCTCAGGACTGTGCTCTACCATGTTTCTAACATTTCCCTGACATAGCGTCCAAAGCTCTCTGTTTTTGACCATTTTGGTGGTATGAATGCTTACCTGTGTTTAGAGAGTTTTCTGTATTTCAGTATGTGCCCATTGCCCCTTTGTCTTTCATTAGATATTACTGAGAAGAGTCCATCTCTGTTTTGTTTTCTTTGCCCCCCACCCCAAGTGATATAAATTAATTAGAAATATGTCTTCAAACCTTTTATTCTTGACATTAAACAGTCCCAACTCTCTTAAGCCTTTCCTCATGTGTAAGATGCTCAGATTATTTTAATATCTTCATGGTTCTTCACTGGATCTTCCTTGGTATGTCAACACACAGAATATGCATCTGGAGGGCTTTTCTATGCCTTCTCCCAAAAACCAATCAACATGGTACAGGTATTTTTTGTTTCTTCTAATTTTTCAATCCCTTAAATCTGAAGTGGCTTATTATTATTTTTAAATTTTTAAAAGCTTAGGTTTTGTTGTATGTGAGGCACAAGTTACCCAAAATGACTTTAAATCTTCATAGGCAACTTTATTTTTGTGTTATTGTCATTGTTTACAAGATTATTAGTAATTTACAAAAATAGCTCAAAATTGATCTGTATCAGAGAAGCATCAATTATCAATTCGCGTCTCTGTAGGTACTGCCTTGGCTTGGAAAACTGCAAGTTCTAGCACTTTTAAATCACCTGTCTTCTACTAGATACAGTGAAGGAGTTAAATAGACACAGTGCGAAATAACAAATGTGTTAAAATCTGTGATAACAACAATACTACACTGTCAAAGAGCTGTAATTGACCTTTGATGCCTCCCCTTTCACTAAATGTGCTTGCTACATCAAATATTTGTTTTGCTTAAATTATTCAGTAGTTGAAGGCATACCTCTAGTGAATTAAATTTTGAATCCCCAAATATTAATTCATGACAAGGAACACCAAATTTAGCTCAATTTAATTTCAAATCTCAAAGTGTGTATTGAAATTCCAATGAATATTTCTAATGCTAATTACTCGATTTCTATATTTATAAGGGAACTGGCATCTCATAAATATCATATTGTGCTATTATCTCCATATGTTCCTGTTCCCTCTAAATATAGCAAATCAACGATTAGCACTAGAAATATTCATTAAAGTTTGAAGGTAGATAAATAACAAGTAGGAATACCATTTATTTATTATAATTTGCAAAGCAAAGAACATCGAAATACTTCTCGTTTGATTAATGTGTCACATACCACCAGTAACACTAAATGCTTCAACTGAACTAGCACTAGATAAAATTCATTTTACCTCATAAGACAATATGCTTAATGGCTTGTCTGTTTTGGCATAGCACAACATCTTGTTAAATTTTGATTAGCCTCACCTCTAACTTTAGGATTGCAAAAGCATTTTAGAGGTATCCTTTTTTTTCTTCCACATGTCTAGGACTGTTTTTTGGTTTTTTTTTTTTTTTTGGTTTTTTTTTTTTTTTTTTTTTAATTAGAAAATGAAATCATGAAATGCACTTGGGCTATCCTTAATGTGAGGAATGTTTCTTTTTTTGAGAAGTTGTCTGTCAAATTGTGAAACCTGTGAGCCACGTGTACTGACAGCTTAGTCAGACTGGAAGGTACAAACCGAGGAAATTGGCTTCATTGTACAACATAATCTCTCCAAAACATGTTCTTCTGATCATTTGTGTACCATGAATATTCTAGTTCATTTCACTCTGCATATACTGACTGTTGCACGTTTGGTGCTGCACTGCTTGCCTTGCAGAGCAGATGATATGAAAAGTTTTCAAAGCCTGTCCAGATATGTCTTAAGTATAAAGATGATTGGGTCTCCCTTTGCACAAAAACTCAGGGCAGGTGAAAGGCAAAACAGCATATATAAAAACCCCATGAAACAAAGGAATCTTAAAGCTATTAAGCTGCCTTTCCTACTCTGCACTCTTTCCTTGACAATGATTTGATTATGACTTGGATGTCTTTCCACATAGCCTCAACATTAGAAATAGGGAATTATTCTTTCCTAAGCAATTCTTTAAACATACACTCAACAGAAACATTAAAAAGAAATATTGATTTTATAAGTTCTGGAAATAAATTATTTTTAATGAAAATAAGGATGAAGAAACATTTAGAAAAGCCATTGTGGTCTCAGAATGTTTTTTGTACTCTCTTTAGGTTTGTTTTCTTTTTGTCAGTGTTAGGGCTTAACATGGAGATATTCACATACCTCTGGGGAAATCATTCCAATCTAGATTAGTTTCACATCTCATATAAAACAATATATTTAAGTGGTATATGGCTTTTATATGACCTGACTTTTTCTTCTGTATGGGTGTGTTGTAAGAGACCTACAGATCACAACTGCCTCAAACACTGTTAATATCACCGAAGGACTTTGCCCACTATGGCAAACTCTGCAAAGATGCAATTGCTTGTCTGCAACCACCGAACTCCTCCCCTCCCCTGAATACGCGTCTGTGAATACCTGGAATTTTGGACAGTAAATAAAGTCACCTGACAGGAACTTGAGATAAGATAAAGGTGGTACTATTGTCCAGTTATTTCAGGTCTGAGGAGAGATTAACAAGGCTGGGGGAGAAGAATGTGCCCACAAGGAAAGCCAACTCAGCATCTGGGCCGAAAATCAGCTCTGGCCGGGTCTGGTTGGGGAAGCCACAGCCCACAGACACATTCTTGAGACCCTTCCATCAGAGGACTGTGTAGAATCCACAGTGTTGCAAAAAAAGTGTAAAACTCCGCCAAAAGGGAGGTGCTTGGCCACCCACTACATCTGAACATATGACTGTCACTTATTACACAGGAAGGAAGAGAAGATTTGCCAACAGCAAAGAAAAACATACCACCTGGAACCAGAAGCCCAGACTAGAGATCAGGATGGTTTGAGTAGGCCATGGTAGCAGCTCAAGGTCAATTTTTATACGTTGCTTAGGAATTATACAAGCTTTGCTATAGATATGTCTCTTAAATTTATCTTCCTTTTATTTGCAATTTACTTTTAGTTTCTGGAGTGATATTTTATGGCACATACCTGATAAAGCACGATACTTCTGTAAAGCAAACAATTCCATACAGTGATTTTATTTCTATGACTTATCAATCTTGTATAAGCATAATTTATATTCTCAATAGATATTCTTACCTCAGCTACTGAGACTGTGTAAAGAGCTTAGCATTTCAAAGTAGGATAAGCAGAAAAACTTGCAAAATGGAGGAGGTTTAAGCACTTGGTACCAGACTCTGAGCCTAATCATATTTAAAAGAGAAGGTGACAATAAAGACAGTTTTTCTGGCTGACCTGAGAGTAGAGTCTGCTCCAGAGCACTGCTGGATATGCTTACAGAAGTTTTGGGGTCTGTAATGATGCATGGACTTGTAATGTGATGCAACACTGTCCTTAGAAGTAAGAATAAACCTGGGGTAGAATTTAACATTACAGCTTCAAAAGGAGTAAATACATAGAAGCACTGCATAACTTTCACCCTTACATGTAAATCATGTGGTTGACTGTGGGAATGTATTTAGAGGAAAAATGCACAGGTAATTGAAACTGAACAAGCCTTGCCTGAAGAAAACCAGTAAGCCTCGATCTCTGCCTAGAAGGCCGCCTTGAAGGAGAAGCACGGAACAAGCACATGAAGCAGCCAGACAAAGAGAAACCGTGAGGACAGCAATTGGTGAAGACAATTGGACAGTGGAACAGCCCATCAGATGCTGGAGTGGAGCGTGTGAACAGCGCGTGGCTGGAGCGGCGCTACCAATCAGAAGTTGCGTGGACACAGCCTGACCGCGTGCTTGTTAAGAAGTTGCCTATATAAGGGTTGTGTATTCGGTAGTAAAGGTATCCATTTTATAATTCTCATAGAATTGTGTTGGAGTCCAGTACTTCTCCAGATAGTCAGCAGTTGGCATTAGAGAGAGTACTTTATTGTGTTTCAGATAAGACCTCCCCTTTCTTTTATGTTTATTGTCTTTTTTAATGAACTGCTGAAGGTGAATAGATGTCAAGAATGATACATTAGCTAATATCTAAATGTATTCATATCAAGACATTGAAGGACAGTTCTTTAAATACAGCTGGACGGCAGGAAAATAAATGACAGAGTACTCAGTGTCACTCAGAATTTCATGGTTGTCAGTCACCAGAATAAATTCCAGTATGACTATGATAAGGACTCTAATTATATATTTAACAGGAAAGCTGGTTTTCTATTTTGGCTCTTAAATTAAAAACAAAAATAAAAAGTCTTTCAGTAATAACTCTCCTTATAACATTTATATATATAAGATTCATCTGTACTAGGCTTGTATCTGAGGGCTTTCAGTATGAATGCTCATGTTTAAAATACAGCTTCAGGTCTGTTACATAGTTTAATTATTATTAATAAGTGTATTCTCTCATAATACATGATGAATTAGACCTGTTTAGTCATGATTCTGTAAGAAGATTAAATTAAATATTTTAATTTTCAATCACTTATATTGTTACTGGCAGTTACTAGACATTACTTTTACTCTCTGCGCAATATTAATTACATTAGATCTCACAGAAGGTTGTGGTCTTACAGACTGAGTGTGTTGAAGTTCCTGAGACAAAGTCGGAGCAGCAACTAACCTAAAGGTCTCCAGCTGCCCTATGCCAGACACAGACAGTTCCAGCCCCAGCACAGGGAACAGCTGAGCCCTGGGCAGTTGGGCGGGTGAGAGCCCTGGAGAAAGGAGACCTGGGCAAGGGAAGGCAAAACACTGCCCAGCAGCCAGGGCTGAGCCAGGGGAACTGTGTGGGAAACAGCCCTGCCAGCCCCAAGAGAAGAGTGGGAGCAGGGACGGAGGGCAGGAGAGCCCCGGCAGGGATGGCCCTGCGGCCAGGGAGAGGCCCCGGCGGGGCAGGTGGACGTGCCCTGAGGGAACTATGGCCAGTGGAGATGCAGGTTTACCTTGAAGGACTGCAGTCTGTGTGAAGGCCTCAGGGTGGAGCAGGGAAAAGTGGAAGAGGAGGGAGAGGCAGAGAAGAACTTATATAGACATGGTAGTCCTCATTCCCCGTTCTCCCGCACAGCTGGGGAGAAGGAGGTAGAAGAGTTAAGGACAAGGGACTGAAGCTGAACATGGGAAGAAGAGGAGGGGAAGAAGAAGAAGAAAATGTTTTAGTTCTTTTTTTTCCAAGATATCCATCTCTAATTCAAGTGGCAATAAATTACTGTTTCCCCAACACGTTTTGCCCAAGACTGTAACAGATAAGTGATATCCCTGTGTTTATCTTGGCCTTTGATGAGCTTTTCCATCTTGATTAACTCTCTAACTACACCAATGGAACCATTATCAGGGCTGGGGTCCTTGAACATTTTTGCCAATGCTGAAGCTTGACTTCACTGCTTATTTCATACGTGTGAGAATCTGCTTATTCTGCTGTTAGTGCTTTACAATACTCACCGGGGTGCTGTTGGTGAAGTGGGATATGATGCAGTAGCAAGCCATTGATCTGTTCTTGTGGCCCACGGTACTGATGTTATGTTAGGTGTTTCTTGTGCCACTGGTCCTACCACTATAACAGTTTCTGCCCACACTTATCCTCCACTCAGAGAGGTCATACAAGAAATTGATTCAGTGGGTTGTAGCTGCTGGATTATTTCTCCTTCTCCATCCCCTCATGAGTCAGTTCCTCCACAGTCTGGTAGCAGACGTGCTGTCTCCGCACAGGATTGCCCAGCAGGATGCATACTGCCTACTGTCAGGTTTCTGTGGGAGAGGTGGCAGGGGATAGCAAAACCTGTGCTGCTCATCTTCTTTTTTTTGACATGTTCTATAGAGAAAGAAGGAAATAAAATGGTCATTCCTAAAGTCAATACCTATGTGTTCTATGAAGAACCTTAAAGCAGGTGTTTGCTGTGCATACACCACCAGTACACCTTAAACTAGTTGCATTCCCAAGGTACTACCAATTTTTTTGACTGGTATCCTTTCAGGAGTGTTGTCAGGTCAGCTATGTAGGGGCTTCCTTCGTGTAAGACTGGTCTGACTGTAACACTGTTTTTCTATGCACTAATCCCCATATGTTAATTTTAGTAGCTGTTGAAAACCTTGTGGTGGCATGAAATTTTTAAGGGTTTGAGAAGTTATATTCTACTTTCTGTAGTTCTATGGTTGGGAGGTAATTTGAGGCATAATTTAGGCCTATCTCTGACTGGCAGTTACCATAAATGAGGAGGTGTGTGGCAATGTACGTGGCTGAGGCCCCAGTCCCCAAGCGTCATGACTGGGGGGACCAGCCTGAGAGTGCCATAGTCTAAGCCACGCTCCCTCGTTAGGGTGACTGTTTGTTTCATCCCAGAATTCCCTTCGGTTACATTTTGCATATTGTTACAACATTGATTATTTTGTGTATGACTTAATGTTCTGTATATGGTTATGTTTTAGAAACTTCGGATCTGTTCAGTTACCCATTAGCTACATTGTAATCCTTGTACCCCACTGGTTATTCTCCTCTGTTCCTACCCCTATATATCCCTGCTTTTCCCTTCCCCTTGCCTTCTGTCCCTGGACGCCCTCAGCTCTACTAGATCCCTATGCTGACCCT
>VZRZ01005359.1:97745-127411 GCA_013398175.1 Climacteris rufus
TCTCCTCTCCTCTCCCAGACCCAACCAGAATAAAGAGCTGAATTCCATACAGAGGCCCTTTCCTCAAGTCATTATCCTTGCCAGCACCTTCAACACTTGGCTTGGGGCTCTCTCACCCCAGAGGAGCCAGCACTCCCATTAGCTGCTGGAGGAAGCTCTGTGCTTGGGGATACTGCAAACGTCTGCAGCCCACTGCATCGCCAGGCATGCTCCCAGCAGATTGTTGTGTGGCCTCGAGCAGGCTCCTGAGCGGCGATAAAGGTGTTTTATCATGTTGTGGCATAGTGTTTTTCTAGAAAGTTTTATGTGCAAATGTGAAGGAAGAGCAAGATGTGTGAGGGAATAGTGAAAAAAATATCAGAAGGACAATAGTGCTTCAGGAAAACATCTGTGCTTATTTCAGCTGTCAGATGTGGAAAGACACAGTCTTGACAAGTCCTGAGACCTTAAGCTGTCAGGTTAATAGAATGCCCCATAATTTTACCCTAGTGGAGGAAAAATCAAATGTAGTGGGCTACATCCCTTAGCACACACAATGGCCTCTTTCTACCCAACAATTTATGATTTAGATACCTGGTGTTTTTTTCAGTCCTCTTGATGGTTCTGACTGTGTAAACACACATAACTTAGTTAATGTTCCTAGAGGGAAATGTTGATAAAGATATTTAGGCTCACACAAAAATGGTATAATAATTCTATTTTGAATTCTTCAGCTTCTTTCTAGCACAACGAATTTTTAACAGGAAGTTCTTTAGCAATATTAATGTAGAACTCTTGAAAAAATATTTTAAGATTTAATTAGAGCTTTGAAAAATTACAGCTTTAAGTCAAATATGCTTAGCTTTCATCTTTCTACTCTGAAACGTTCATCTCTGAAGTAATTCAGTTGATATTCAATGCACATTTTAACAGCAAACCTATTATATTGTCAATCAGGACTTTCATGTTTTCTTTTCTTTTAAGCAAAGAAAACACTCCAAATTCGGTCTACTAAAATATTGGCAATAGAAGGTGTGTTAAAAACTTGAACAACTGCAGTTAGTACTAAAAGGTTCTTCTTGAAATTGTCCAAAGTAATCATTCAGAAAAACAAAACTACTTCCTCTGAGCATTTCTGAGTTTGTATGGAATACAGTGTTGAACTATTTCTTCCCTGTAAAATTAAAAGACAAAGCAGAACCCTGGCATTTTTTACTTCATTTTTATTAGAGTCCACACTAATCCTCAATTGTGTTGGGTTTTTACACTATCCTGTCAAAGTAAGTGTAAAGTAGTATTTCTGATTTTATCACACAGTCTGATAAAATGCATAAAGTTGTACTACCATGCTATAATAGTAATTTTTTTCCAGGATTATCTCACTATTTTGTACAGCTAACTTTTTGTGGTATACACAAGGTAAATTCATGTCTCCCTTTCTGACCTATGAGAAGACACAGAGGTGTGTGCCTTAGCATATAACTCATTAGAGGATCATGTCCTAACCCTGTGCTGAACTTTATTTTTAAAGACAGTGGACAGTCTAACCCAGGTCTAACCAGGTGTTTAGACAGATGATTAAGACCATATATTTGCTCATTTTTCAAACATATGCTTACATTCTGTGCTGCTTTGTGTTCCAGCAACTGGAAAATTGTCAAAGCTGAAGAGTATTTAATACTCTATTTATTACTCTCTCCTTAAGGAAACACTTTGTTGCCAAGAAATTTGCTTTCATCTTTAAATATGTTATTCACCATGTGCTTTTGAGTCACTGCTTTTAGATTCAAGTGGGGAAACAAGATATATGTTAGAAGTTAATGGGCATCTTGTGTATACTTTTAAATTATAATGTTCATCATTTTTGCCTCATGGGCTCCCCATGACTATGGCAAACATTCTGGTTTGCATTTTGCTTTTGTTTGCTACAGTGAACTTTTAGGAAAATATGTGGCTGACTGGAGAATGCAAAGTGATAAGACACCACTTCATGGCAGGTATGAAATGTTTTACAAAATATCAGATATTTTGATGTGATCCTGTTTTCTAATCACAAGAAGAAATCTTAGTGGAAGGAAAATGTGCTCCATTTGGCTCAAAGGAAAAATATAAGTAGTAAGGCTTCATATAAATACATGTTTAATGCTGCTCACACAGATCATCATTCTAAGATTTTTATCACTGACAGTGGTCAGTGGTAGATGCCTAAGGAAAGACGAGACAGGACAATTTCATAGTAATAGTTTCCCGGGGTCTAATGGTGCAGATGCAAGCACTTTCTGACTTAAGAACTTCTTGAGGTCATATCCCTGTTGCTGTTTGAATATAATTAGTAATTTTTTTCTCTCACTGAATGTATCTAATTTTTTGGTTTGAAACTCCCTATGGTTTCAAAAGGTTATGGCTCACAGGCATGGTCAGAGAATTTACATAATAACTACACACACTTGCTTTGTCTAAGTGTGTCCTGGATTATTAGGGACAAAGACTTAAAACAAAAAAAATAACATGTCTACTTTTAACAAAACAAAAACATCTTATTTGTTCAACTCTATAATCTAGAGCTAAGAATCAAACAGGTGCTGCATAATAAGTTACAATTTTAATTTATTTGACCTGAAAAAACTTTTTTGGGGAGGTGAAGCTTAGTTATTCTTTCTTAGATAGTCTCAGTGGAATCCAGAGCAAAATGGAAATGGGGACATTTAGCTGGAAGATTTTTGCATACAAAATAAATGGCAAAGTTTTAAGGGCACATATATTTGAATACTACAATCAAAATGTCATTTAATGCAAATTCCAAAAGTAGTATCAACACAGAATTATAAACTTGACAGTGAAGTGCCTTTCATGAATAAATAGTTAAAGAAAGGTTAGGATATAGCTGTCTCTATCATGCTTCTGTTTGCTGTTCAAAGTTCCTGCTATTCCAATTTGGTATAAAATAGGTAGTGTTATAAACCACTTTTTTGTCAGCTACAGGCCACCAGTTTTCAGTTCTCTGCAGATATTCAAATATGTCATTGTCCTCCTAAAATGAAGAAAGAACCATCCATGTAAAAATATACATTCAATTACATTACATTAACTACAATAAAACAAAACTCAATCAAATCACTTTAAGTGGAAAATTACAGGGATTTTATTTTTAAGCTTGATAAAGCGTGTATTTTAAGACTGGAAAAGTAAAGCAAACCTGTCTTAATTTTCTGACAATATGTTCACTGGAAAAGGGCAACATTATGTTTCATCTGTGCTGAATTTTCCTTGTTGAATAAATGACAAAAGCAAATGAATCACAGGATCATTTAAGTTGGAAAAGACCACTAAAACCATCAGGTTCAACCATTACCTTAACACTGCCCAGTCCACCACTAAACTATGTCCCCAAGTGCCGTGTCTACACATTTTTTTAAATGTCTCCAGGGATGGTGACTCCACCACTTTCCTGGACAATCTTTTTGATGAAGAAATTTATCCTAATATCCAAACTAATCCCACCTTGGCACAACATGGGGCCATTTCCTCTTGTCCTGTCACTTGTTCCTTGGAAGAAGAGACCAGTAACCACCTGCTACAACCTCTTTTCAGGCAGTTGTAGAAAGTGATAATGTCTCCCCTCAGCTTTCTTTTCTCCAGGCAAAACAACCTCAACTCTCTCAGCTCCTTCTCATCAGTCTCATGCTCCAGACCCTTCACTAGCTCTGTTGCTTTCTCTGGACACGCTCCAGCTTCTTTTGGACACTCAATGTGCTTCTTGTAGTGAGGAGTCCAAAACTGAAGACAGGATTCAAGGTGCAGTGCAGCCTCACCAGTGCTGAGTACAGGGGAACTAATCACTTCCCTGTTCCTGCCGGGCACTCTCTTTTTGATACAAACCAGCATGCCACGGGCTTTCTTGGTAATCTGGGTACATGGCTGGTTCGTGTTCAGCCAGGTGTTGATCAACAGTCCTTCTCTGCCAGGCACTTTTCCAGTCACTCTTCCCCTGGCCTGTAGCTCTGCAAGGGCAGGAACTGGTGAAGACCTTGTTGAACCTCACACAACTGACGCCGGCCTCTCCAGACCTTCAACACCCTTTCTGTGTGCCCTTTCTGTGTGCCCTTCCTTGTGAACTACTTGCCATGCCCGTGCTGAGACACCATATCCTGGTTGCTAGCACATTCCAGGGGCTTCTTTTATGTAAGAGTGGTGGCCATGTGTTGACAGAATTAAAGAGTATTAACCGTTTTTTTTTATAGTTTACGTATTTCTGTAGATCACACTAAGAAATTCCCAGACCTTTTCTCTTTACAAAATGAAAACTGAAAAGCATTAGTTCCCAAAGTTATTTTGATAAATTTCAAGTTGGAGAAAAAACACCCACAAGTGTACATAAAAATGCTATACAGTCTTCTATTTGATGCTGTTTCAAGAGGTTTCAAGCCTCATGAGGTGATTGAAGCATTTTAAATAAGTCTGAATAGCTTAAAAATAATTAAAATTTAATATTTACATGCATTTACAGCTTTTCGTTATCTTAAAAAAGCACGCAAAACACTGAAAAGTGAGATTTTTCTTGTCCATCCTTGTGTAAGTGTAGCCTGTTCATGGCTCCTCTGCTTAAATATTACAAACCATGCTTCTGTTTGAAGAGGAATGTGGTATCTGTTGTTACTGAATGGCATTACATTAATCATTAAATAGAAAGCAGTGTTTTTCCACCAATAGCATATATTACTCTGGAGACAAGATACAGGAAATATTTTTTGACAATGATGAGACTATGGAATTCACCTTTATCATAACACATTCAGCTTGGTCACTCGGTCCTCATCTTGCCATATTCTTACCTTGTTTTGCTTTAGTTAAACACTTTCAACTCCTTCAGTATGCAGGTGAATGTGATTTTACTTTCATGCAGCTAGAGCACAGAGGTGTCATGCAAACAGGAAAATGCAGTTTAGATATTCACAGAGCATGTGTGATAAATGGATAAGAGAACCTTGAAGTTCTTGATACATGTTTTACGAACTGATGCTCATTAAACTTGCTCTGACATGAAAATGTTGATCTTTCCTCAGGCTTTTGAAACACATCCATATCATAATGCTTTGTTAATGATTCATCACGAGATTTCTTTATTATTTTTTCTTCTGTAGTTGCATGGTTCAGCTTCTTCAAAAAGTAGTAGCTGCCCATGCAGCTTATACCAATATCTTCAGGTTCTAAAAAACTAAGGATAGTTGGTGTTAGAGAAACTGATAATTCTTAAACATTGTATTTGATACTGATTATTTGAGATGAAGGTTTTTGAACATAAAGTCACCAAGGAATCACAGTTGCAGAATCTTAGAATCGTACAATCACTTAGGTTGGAAAAGACCATTAAGATCGAGTCTAACCATTAACCTAACACTGTCATGTCCATCACTAAACCATGTCCCTAAGTGTCATATCTACACATTTTTAAAATGCTTCCAAGGATGGTGACTCAAACACTTCCCTGACTATCCTCTTCCACTGCTTGACAATCTTTTCAGTGGAGAATTTAGTTCTAACATCCAATCTAAACCTTCCTTGATGCAACTTTGGGTCATTTACTCTTGTCCTATTAGTTATTCCTTGGGAGAATATATGAACCCCCATCTTACTACAACCTCCTTTCAGGCAGTTGTAGAGAGTGATAAGGTCTCCCCTGAGCCTCCCTTCTGCCAGCCTAAACACTCCCAGCACCCTCAGCTACTCCTGATCAGACTTGTACTCCAGACCCTTCAACAACTTTTTTGCCCTTCTCTGGATGTGCTCCAGTAACTCAGAGTCTTTCTTGTGATGAGGGGCCCAAAACTGAACACAGTACTTGAGCTAGATGTCTCACCAGTGACCAGTACAAAACGACAATCACTTCCCTGTCCTGCTGGCCAAACTATTTCTGATACAAGCCAGAATACCATTGGCCTTCCTGACGGCCTGGGCACATACTGGCTCAGGTTCATCTGTCTGTTGACCTTCTCCACTGGGTCACTTTCCAACCACTCTTTCCCAAGCCTGTACTGTTACATGGAGTTCTTGTGGCCCAAGTGCAGGACCTGGCACTTTGTCTTGTTGAATCTCATACAATTGACCTCAGCCCATCACTCCAACTCCATCTCTGTAGAGTCTTCCTACCCTCCGGCAGATCAACATTCCTTCCCAGCTTAGTGTCAAACTGACTGAGGGTGCACTCAGTTCCTCCAGACACAGATAAAGACATTAAACAGGACTGGCCCCAGTACTGAGCCTTGGGGAACACCACTTGTGACCACTCACCAACTGGATTTAACTCCATTCACCACAACTTCCTAGACACAACTCTCTGGCCAGATTTTTACCCAGTGAAGAATGTTTCTGTCCAAGACCTAAACAGCCAGTTTCTCTGCAAGAATGCTGTGGGAAATGGTGTCAAAGGCTTCATTAAACGCTAGGCAGACGACGTCTTAGCCTTTCCCTCATCTCCTAAGAGGGTCATCCTCTCATAGAAGGAGACCCAGTTTGTCAAGCAGGACCTGCCTTTGATAAACACACAGTGGCTGGGCCTGATTCCCTAGTGTCTTGCATATTTCATGTAATGGCATTCAAAATTATCTGACCCATGACCTTCCTTTCCCCAGCACCGAGGTCAGACTGACCAGCCTGTAGTTCCCTGGATCCTCCTTCTCACTCTTCTGATAGGTGGGCATCACATTTGCTAACCTCCAGATGTCTGGGACCTTCTGGGTTAGCCAGAACTGCTGGTAAATGACTGAAAGTAGTGACACACTGTCAGCTCCCTCAGTGACCCCCATCCAACCTGGCCTGTGGGGTTAACTGAAAGGTTAATGACTTTAGAATGAAAAAGGATAGGTTCAGATTAGATATTTGGAAGAAATTACTTACTGTGAGGGTGGTGAGGCACCGCAACAAGTTGCCCAGAGAAGCTGAGGATGCCCCATCCCTTGAAGTGTCCCAGGCCAGAATGAATGGTGCTTTGAGCAACCTGTTCTAGTGGAAAGGATAGGGAGGTTGAACTATATGATCTTTAACAAACAACTGTATGATTCTATGATTCCATAAAATCCCACCTCAGTATGCCTTTGTAATTTTTCTTTTACTGATGGAGTATTTTCAAAACACTTAGCTACAACTGGCACATGACAAAACATGAGAATCCTGCTTACCAAGATCACTTAAAGTATCTTTCCTAATAATTTTAGTTGGTAACATTTAATGGTCTTCATGTTTGTACATTGCTGACATGTTTCTTATCTCTGGAATTCTTATCTCTGGATTTTTAATTTATTAGTTAAAACAGAGGTTTTTTCTATGCACAGTTTAAAGACCAATAGCAATAATAGCCTGTCTTGAAGCCTGATTTGAAGGTGATGGAGCTCCTAGTCAAATTATAGACAAATATATCCTGTTCCCTCTTTCCAGCTGACTCACAGCCTAGATATTGCTGACAGCATTTGCCCAAAGATATAATAATGCTGGTCAGGACCTTATATAATTAATACATCTAGTTTTATTTCACTTTTCAAAATGCATGGGGTAGTGCATTTTGTCATATTCAGCTGGATAGTTAAAAGTAGTAAGGATTCTTTATCTACTGACAAAATAGGAAGGATCACTGATTAAGTATTTTCAGTATTTTACCTCAGGACATCATTCAGAATCTTTTCATAAATGCAGCAGTTTATGAGAAAATGTGGTAGCTGTATTGTTTGTTCATATATGCATTTCACAACAACAACAAAAAAAGAGATAAAAAGGCTGAAAGGAAGTAATTAATTACAATATATCTGTTAAAACGGAATCAATATCAGCCTGTCCCTGACTAGGCAAGACTGTGTACATGAAGCACTTGAATTCCAGAAAATAAAAAAAATCAAAAAGTGTCTTTGCTTCATCACATTATGGTACATTAACTGATAAAACAATCACTGAATAATTCAATATTTCTATGTTCAAAATAAAACATAATAATTAAGCTTACATTTATTGGCTTCTATACTTGTTCTACAACTGTTCATCACTGCGTCCAGTTCTGTTTGTGTTTTGTTTACAGAAGTAGATGCTCAGTGAATTGTCAGAAGTCATACATAAAGACCATGGCAACACTAGGTATGGGATGCATTTTCAAAATCACAATGTGAGTTCAAGCTGCATCCTATTAAACTTATTGACCTATAACTAAGTCAGACAATAAATAAAACACAAACCTAACCCACATTCAAGCTAAAAGCCAAGAAGTGTTTAAAATAAATGTCTGCAACTTGAAACTTCAAGTCTGTTTCAATAATTAATATTAATTAACAAATTAACTATGTCTTAATTCCAAATGGAACATGCTAAGCCTATCTAGGACATTTATTAAAATGGATTTACCTAATTGAATCAATATACCAGTGTTGGCACAGATCCAGTCTCCAAGTGTACAGAATTCAGAAATGAAAAACTGAGTGGGAGTGTTTTATGTATTCAGACAAAATTTAAGAGTAGGATTTGAGAATTTGTTCAAAGCTCAGGGTGCTTTCATGCTCAACATCCATAACTTGTCAGATCCTGATTCCATTCTTCCAGAGGTATCTGAACAACTGCATCATACATTTCTATTGAGCTGTATGGTTGATATGTGAAAAAGAGTCATTCAATTCTTCTAAACTTTCCCTGAGGGGCAGAAAATATTTTTGAATAAACCATTTAAAGACTCTTCAGAAGGATGGCTATGGCATTGATGTAAAGTGGGAATGCCTGAATTTAGTAGAAGATTATGAAAACTAAAGCAAAACCAAAGATTATCTGGCTCATCTTCAAGAGCACATATAAATACAGTACAACATGGTCTTCTGGTTGAGAAACTGCCCTACAGGTGATGTATGTGTGTTCAAACCTCCTTGGATGGAAATCAGCGCCCCAAATTCTTGGCAAACAGAGCAAATAGCAGTTATAAAAGGAAAGAGCCATCCTAGAATACTTGGGAGGAATTTTAATAAGAGATAAAGTATTTTATTTGCAGCTCATAATTTCAATTCAATTTTACAAAATTGATTGGTAAATGCAGAGAATGTAAAAGAAATTACTTGCCCACAGTCTGTTTTTCAAGAGCAATGACAACATAATTCAGGTTGATAGAGACATCTTGAAGTCATGGGACTTTCACTGCTCCCCCAGCTAAAACTTTTCAGGAGGCATATTATTTTTGTTCATGTGCTTGTCACTGAAATCAAACTTGGATTTGATTTCAGACAACACACTTATTGTGAGGGATTTGGATTGTTTTGTTTTGTTTTGTTTTTTATTTTCAGCTGGACTGATTTTTATAAGTGTTCTGTGCTTTACTGCTTGACTTAGTGTAAGGTCTTTAAATGGAATGAAATAATGACCATGGCCTTTTGAGATTTTAGAGAAGGAGTGGCATCAGGAACCTTTTGTTTATATTTACGAATCCTATTATGGAAAGCACCATTGACATAATGACTAGACATGTTTAGATAACAATGACACAGAAAGATATTTAAGGAATGTTTGTGTAGTCAGTTCATGAAATTTACAATTTGATATAGACAGTATGCTTATCACTAGATTATTTTGGGAAATTCCTGTAATATTAAAAACTTCAGACTTAAATCACCACTGTTCTTCAAAACATGCAGTGACACACACTAAAGAATCATGTTAATAATTTGTTACCATTCTGATCTGAGAGCATTACAAGCTTACTTTACATGTGTTACTGATGCTTGCACAAGGTCCATAACAATAATGATACTAAAAGGCTTTGCTTATAGTTATATTTTCAGATATCTGAGGTTGTGGGCTTACATAGTATTTGCAGAATTTCTTGCAGACCACACACAAAATTAAGTAGTGGTTTGTATTTTCTCAGGAATTCTGAGTGACTTAGAGTTTAGAAATTTCATATTCAATTGCCACAGATAATTTAAAATCATAAAAAATGGGTCACATTTACAGAAAAATTACGAAGTAGGAATCCTTTTTCAAGCTGTAGCTTTTTAAATCACTGATAAGAAAATAACCACATAGACATATGAGGCAATAGCCTCATAGATTACTATGCTTAGCCTATAATTTTCTAACAAAGCCTGTGTTTGTGTCTGAATAATCATTTTGTTCAGTCATTAGTCCCTGGAATGCTTGAATGGTGATTTTTTTTACACAGAAAAAGGAAAATCTAAGGAATGAAAAGAGAAGCTCTTTTAGATTTGATGTTAACTGGTGGGATGGAAGCGATAGGGTTCGCAATCCATAGGAAGAAAAAAAAGCAGGAAAAAAATATACTTCAGAAAGGTGGACTTTAACCAATTCAAGACACTTAGAAACAAATGCAGGGAAAAATTAGTTAAGGAAAGACAGCTGATTCCTAAAGAGATAATATTAAGGGCAGAAGTGCAAACTATCCAATTATAGAGGAAGAACAGGAACTATATCAAGAGATCAAATGACTTAAACCATGAAGACAGCATGCAGACTATGGAAATTAGGTCAGACAGAAACTTGGAAAGATCAGACAAATAGCTCACATAGATAGGAACAACACCAGAACATATATAGGTTAAAATACAGCTAAGAACTGACATGCAAGATATTGAGAAATCTTACTACAAGTATATTTAAGGAAAAAGAAAACCAGAGGTGGCAATGGTCTATCAACAGAGGAAATTTATTTTGTCTTTCCCTCAACATTCCCTGAAATACTCAACTAAGGGCATAGCTGATTTCACTGACAAGTTCTTACTGCCAAACAGAGAAATAATAAGCTGGAGCATACTTGGAAAATGATGACTGTTCAAATCTTTTGGCCCTGATGATATGTACTTTAAAAGGTTTTAAAAACCAATTAAAGCAATGTCAGAATATTTTGCCATTATTTCCAAGGGTACATGAAAAATGAATGAGGTTTCAGAAGACTGGAAAATTAAAAATATAGCAATATTTTTAAGAGTGCTGTGGTTTAACTAACCCCTGATAGCAAATAATCACCACACAGCTACTTGCTCACTTTCCCCTCCTTTGGTACAGTGGGATAGGAGAGGGAATCAGAAGAGCAAAAGTGAGAAAACTTGTGGGTTGAGTTACAGGCAGCTTAATAGAGCAGAAAAGAAATAATATAATGATTATAATAATTATTATAAAATAATTAGAATATACAAAACAAGTGATGCATAATGCAGTTGCACACCATTCCCCAGGTGATGCCAGCCAGTTCCCAAACAGTGGCCTGCAGCCAGCTTTCCCCCTAGTTTATATACTGAGCATGACACTACATGGTATGGAAGATCCCTTTGGCCAGTTGAGTCTGCTGTCCCAGCTGTTTCCGCTCTCAAATTCTTGTGCTCCTCCCTCCTTCTAGCTGACAGGGCAAGAGAAGCTGGAAAGTCCGTAACTTAGTACCAACACTATTTAGCAACAACAAAAACATCACTGTCTAACTGGCATTATTCTCCTATTAAATCCAAAACACAAGAAATTTGTTATAATCATTCATTGTATTAGTTTGATAGTTGCTCTCTGCATGGTGGTCCACTTGCCTGGGTGAGTTATAACTTCTCTGGGTTATAACATCTTCCTTAAAGCAGTTCACTCAGGAATAAGGATTAGGTGGTTATTATCTCATTTACGGGTTCTGTCTCTTCTGCTCCTCTTCTCATGATAGCCCTACTTCCTCATCCCTTAGTAAACAAACTGACCTTAGCATATATATGTTTCATTGTGTAGAGGGATGAGTGACACCACCTTGGGTTGTCTCTCTGATTCAGCTGCAGTGCCTGTCACTGGGGTTGGAGTCACCACAGTACCTGTAGTCACAGTTGAAGTATCTGCAGTGCTGCTGGTTTTGCTGTCACATCCAGAGACCTTCCCTTCCCCTCGAAGGTGCTGAAAAGTGTCAAACATGGCTTGGGAGGCCTGGACCAGCCCCAGTATCTTGCAGTGATTTGTGTTTCTCTGGAATTCAGGGTGATAGCACACTTTTTCCATATATTTTTCTTATTTTTCCATATTCTGCACTTGTTCAGGGGTGAAGTTCCAGAACATTGGAAGTGCTCACCCTTCTAGGTACTTGCCTATAGTATCCCACACACCCTGCTGCTCATAATTATTGAGTTGCAGGGCAGATCTCTGGGTGGTATTATTAAATAATTTTTTAACCTTAAGGCCTGAAGCACACTCAGAAGATGTAACAATAGGAACATATTGGTTTGAACATCCCAAGGAGAATCAAAATTCTCAAGAGCTACCATAATTAACCTGGAGGAGTAGAAGGTGAAGATGGATGTGTCTCCTGTATGGATTGCATCTCCAAGGAGAGAAGGAAAAGCTAGAAGATAGAATTATTAATAGTTTCCAATAGATGGCTCCCAAAGTACAGAGATAATGGCTATGTTCAGTACAACTCCCAGACTAGTTTCACAACCAGCAATTCTGTTGTAACACAAGCCAATGCTACAAGGTAGAACAACATGGTAAACTTGGCCCAGCTCTCATGGGTGATAAACAGTACAATGGGGAACATGTACTGCAAGTTAGGTATTTCATAAGGCAACTAAAAGTACAAGCATGGCAATTTTGAGAGCAAATAAATCAACATTGTGACTAGCAATTATTAAACTAACAAAACAAATATGTACAACAAATTTATTCTAATGTGTTCTAGTCAGACTTGTTATTGTCTCAACCCATCATACCCACATTGGGTAACAAAAAATTGTCATGGTTTAACCCCAGCTGACAAGTAAGCACCACACAGATTCTTGCTCACTCCCCACCTTCACAGTGGGATGGGGGAGAGAATCAGAAGGGCAGAAGTGAGAAAACTTGTGGGTTGAGATAAAGACAGTTTAATGGGACAGAAAAGGAAGATAACAGCAATTAGAACAGATAAAATAGGTGATGCACAATGCAACTGCTCACCGCTCATCGACCGGTGATCAAATCATTTGTAAGATTTTAAAAGATAATGAAGTAATGGCTAATTTGGGTTTAATGTTTTATGTGTAGTAGAGAATCAAAAGATTGTGGCCTTAGTAAGACTACTGACACAGTGGCATATATTTTTGTAATGAAGTTTCAAAGTTATGGTATAGATGACACTAGCATACTGTTATAGTGAAACTGGTCACAAGATAGTATTCATAGAGAAACTGCCAATGGAAGGAGATTTGCTTGTGCTTAAAGCTTTACAGTGGATCCATCTTGAATTCTAGTTTATATTTCATTAATATCCTGGGTGATGGAATAGAAGGTATGCTTACTGTGTTGTCCTGGTATAAACTGCAAGATTATTAGGATTCTGTATTATAATTCAAAATAAGTTTAACAGCAAGGGGAAAATGATTTTTAAATGAATAATTCAATTCAATAAAGACAATTACAGTCTTCTACCTTTGGATTGTAATTTCAGGTACATGCATACAGAGGTAGCAGTTCTACATGAGTTGATTAGATAGCAACTTGGTATCAAAGGATCTGAGAGTAAGCCTCAGCAGATCATAAGCCACACATCAATCAGTGGTGTCATGCTGCTGTAAAGGAGAACATTGTACAGCATGCTGGGATATGTATGCTGGGATATGTATGATATGTTTCATGTATGCTCCTCATACATGAAACCTTAGCTGAAGTATAGTAACTTGTTCTGAAGAGCCTTTAGAGAAATCAAGAAAGCTATACACTGACATTGAGATTAGTTCAGAGGGGAAAAATTACTGTAACCAAAATTCTGGATAGTTTTTATAGAGAAGAAAATGCTAAAATTTGGGATTTGTTCTCAGAAAGAATACCAAATATTTGAGAATAATCAAATATGTAAAATGTTACCTGAAAGAGAAAAATAATTGCCAGTTCTCCTTGTTGGGGATATTAGGACAACAGTTAATTAATAGGTTTAAATAACATTTTAATTTTGTCATTGAAATAATAAATCTAACGGTATATTGAAACAGGCCAGTTTCAGAGTCTGTGAAGTCTCCACTGTGGAAAATCTTTCAGAACTGGTAAACATCTTGCCCATAAATATATTTGAAGAGGTGTACCAATGACTTCTGAGATCCCTTATAGCTCAGTTCTGTAATTCTGTACTTACTAATTTAAAAACGGAGAGTTTATAATATTTTATATATCTTTTCATTATGCAAATTATCATAAAGAAAGAAGTGTTAGAGCAAATTTCTGGTATAATTATGACACTCAAAGAAAAAGAGAAACTGACAGTTATTTCCCCAAAGAGCAGGTTTGTATGTTTTCTAATTGATCTAGGTTTGCACAGAAGTGTAATTAAATCTTAGGGCAAATATATGCATTCAAATCCTGTTAGAAAATAATGGGATTCAGATGTATAATTTCTCAGCTCCTCCACACAGCTTTGAAAATACCCTGAAGTCTAAACAAAAAGGTATCCACAGTGACAAAAGCAGAGTTTAAAAACAAACATTAAACTGTTTTATATCTGTTCACAAAACAAAATGCCACATTTCATAAGACCTGCTTTAGATGTAGAAAGAAGGGGGGGGGCTACTTTCATATCTGAGACTCTTTTTTAAAACCAAACAAACTCAATAAGCTGGATCTGCCCTGAAGCAGATGACACACAACTTAGAAGTCACTTTTCAGTTAGTAGGAGACCTAGCCCACCTCTGGTTGTTAATTAAAATGATTGATTAGCTCTGTTTAGCATAAATTAAGTTTTGGCATTGTAGAAAAAAGTGAAATATCAAAAAATGTCACTACTCTTGTAGTGTCATGGTTCTCTGGTTAAACTGATGCAACATATGCATATGTTGGATGGCATATGAATGGCATAAAGTAATAGAAATTAATATTAAGTTTAAACAATGTGATATTTACATTAATTAAATCATCTAATTAGCAACAAATTAAAAGCTTGCAGTATCAACAAGTAATTGTATAATAGACATTTATTGAAGTTTGTCCATAAGTTTATCTTATAGGCATTTTAACGAATTCCCTAGTTTACTGACACATTGCATAAATTAGAATAAAACTGAAAATACAGAAAAAACCCTGGACAACACTAATTCAAGCTTATTAAGCATTTATGAACAGCTTAAAACAATTCACATTGATTTACCTGATTATATCTACTCCTTAATCTAAAAGGAACACTTAACTGCAGCCTGAATTGCACGTTTTATTGGCAGTTATAATGCAAAATGTTATGTAGATAATTGGTAGTTATAGAACTGTTGATACAATAAGACCTAAAAAAATATTATATATGGTTTGTATAAAGCTTTGAGGTTGGACTAAGAAGAGAAAACTACTTTATTTGGGTCACAGTATTCAATATTACAGCACAATTATCAATGTTTTATCACAGAATTTAAAGCTTTCATCTTAGTCCTTTGATCATTTTAAATCAACAAGGGATTCATTACATCATGTAAAAAAATCTGTTTGTGTGTCTTTTATGTCACAGGAAAAGGATCATATTTCTGTATGCTAATGAAGAAATTATAAGGTATTGATTTAAAAACAGGGGAAAAAAAAATACGCTGCCTAATCTTTCTTCCTCAGTTAATTGACTTTCCTCTTAGTTTTGCACTGCCTGTTATGTATTCAAGAATAAATGGAACCTATTTGTTTTCTTTTTTCTTTGGAAATTGAGCAAGTGGCCTGTTGTTTGCATGATGTACTTCCCTCTTTATAAGAAATTTAAAATAGAAAGTAGCTGCATGTAAGCCAAATCCTTTTAAAATGCATATTATGGAATCTGTATGATCCTAAAATAGTCCTGTCTAGTAGTAAGTAATTTTTAATATTAGATTTTTTTCCTATATCTTGCATTTTCCTCTTCTCCAAACAATTCAAGATATAAATTTCTCTTAACACTGATATTACTCTATTGACACAAAATGCTCATCTTTTTGAGCTGCTGCTGAATATCAAAACAAATCATAAAAGTATTTATCTACTTAATTTTACTTTAAAATAAAAATACAGTATTGTTTATTGCAACGCAAATACAACATTGTGTACAAAAGACTCAACAAGCAGGCAGTAGCCTTTCAGGAGGAAAGGTACTGAAGAACTGTTTACCTATCATCTATAAAAAGCACAATAGTATAAGATGTACCATGTCATCGAGAATACTGGAACAGTGATTGGAATACGTTGGAAAGGAATTCATGGCCTCCCCATGTCATTTGAGAGGCCCGTTCTGTAGAACTAACAAATTAAGCAAATAACATCATCTGGAAAGGACAAGTGTCTAGTTCCCCGAGATAAGAACAGCTGTGAAGTACAGTGTGAGGCATACTTCCCGAGATAAGTGACATGGGTTTAAATTCTTTCCCATATCTGTGCTGTTTTTCTTTAATTTGTGCTCAGGAATTTTTTATCCATCAATCTGTTATGCTAAAGAAGGCTTTTGTAGCTGTGGTTTGTGTATGTAGGGAGAAGACATGACAGACTGGAGCTCAGCTGAAGGTGAAACTGACCAGTTTTGTGTCAGTAACAAGCAGAGTGTTTTAAATTATGTTAATTGCAAGAATAGGTCTAAATAATACATTGGATCAATAGGTTTTTTGCATATTAGGAAGGTTTATTATACTGTCCCTCACAGCATCCTGCTGTGGGTTCATGGTACACTGGGTGAAGAATGCCCTGAGTGCAGAGCTCAAAGGGCTGTGATGAATGAAGCTACATCTGGCTGATTGGTCACCAGTGATGTTTCTCAGGGTTCAGTTCCAGTGCCAGTCCTGTTCAATCTGTTTATCAGTGATCTCAGTGCAGGAGTTGAATGCACCATTAACAAGTTTGCTGATGATCCCAGATTGGGAGATGCTGTTGACTCTCTTGAGGGCTTGCAGAGGGACCTAGATAGATTGGAGCTTTGGGCTATGATTAATGGGATGAAATTTAGCAAGTCAAAATACCAGATTCTGCACCTAGGATGGAGTAATGCTGGAGAAAAATATAAATGAAAACAAGGGCTGGAGAGAAGCCCTGCAGGAAGAGACCTGGGGGTGCTGGTTGGCAGCAGCTCAGTGGGAATCAGCAATGTGTGCACTGGCAAAACTTGTTCTAGGGTGCATCAAACACGGCAGCACCAGCCACTTAAAAGAGGTGACTATCCTGCTGTATTCAGTGTTGGGGTGGCCTTACCCTGAGTATTGTCTGCAGTTCTGGGCCCCCCAGTTTAAAAAGGGCTTGTAGGTCTTTGAATGCCTCCAGAGAAGGGCAACAGAGCTGGTGACATGGCTGGAAGGAATGTCCTATGAGGAGCTGTTGAGGACTTCAGGCTCTTCTATTTTGGACTAAAGGAAGCTGAGGGGTGACCTCATTGCTGTCTACAGCTTCCCAAGAAAGTGAAAGGGAGAGGGAGGTGCTGATTCTTTCTCCGTGGTATCCAGTAGTAGGGCTTATGGGAATGGTTCAAATTTTTATAAATGACAAGAGGAGGATTAGTCTGGACATTAGGAAGCATTTCTTTGCCCAGAGGGTCTTCAAACACTGAAACAGGTGTCCTAGTGAGATGGTCAATGCCCTAAGCCTGTCAGTGTTTAAAAGGCATGTGAACAATGCCCTAACAAAATGGTCTGAAGTGGTCAGGCACTCGGACTAGAAGATCACTGTAGATTTCTTGCAACCAAAATATTCTATTCTATTCTATTCTATTCTATTCTATTCTATTCTATTCTATTCTATTCTATTCTATGCTATGCTATGCTATGCTATGCTATGCTATGCTATGCTATGTTATTGTATTCTTTCTGTTCTGTTCTGTTCTTGAGATGAAAGCATGCCCTCCTGCCATTTTCTTTAAGATACAGTCAGATGAACCCCTTAGAGAAGTTTGTAGCACAAAATCCCGTGTGGTTTCAGGGATAAAAGTATTTAAACAGCAGAGCAGTGATCTGCAAAGTGATAGCTATGTGTCCTAATTTTACTACTGTGTAGTTGACATGGGACTTTACTGAATAATACTTGCTCTGTGAACTGTAGTAGTCATTCTGTATTTTGAAGAAAAATGTAGGTTTATGGATCATGCATATGGCAGCAAGTGTGTACACTGCAGGAGCTACAAGCCTGCCTGCTGAGGCTCTTTTGTGCTTGCTTCATGTGAATCTTACTCTGGCTGGTGTCTCTCTTCTTCATCTGCAAAATGGAAATCAGAAACAAACAGGATAATATGATGGAGGATGGGAGAGGGGCAGCAGGGCAGCAGTGTTACTGCCCAGGAAAGACAGCTGCCTTATGCATTTCTTGAGCTCTTGTCTAGGAAACATTGAATATGAATTTTATGAACTCTTCCCCTCCTCTCCTCTCCCCTCCTCTCCCCTCCCCTCCCCTCCGCTCTCCTCCCCCCTCCCCTTTCTTTTCCCTCCCCTTTTTTTTCCTCTTACCTCTTTTCCTGAGAGAAACCATGCATTAAACAGCACCGGCTAGTTCTTTGAAAAGAAAGAACCGTGTTTGCATCACAACTCACACAACATAAATAATTGTTTTGTCTTACTGAAAGAACGGTATTTTTGTAATTAAATCACACAAATAGACGGACTTTATAAGATAAAGATTGATACCATGATATGGTAAGAGGCTGAACTTATAGCTATAACATTTGCAATAAAATACTGGAAAAAACAGTTTCTTAGGAAAGGATTTGTTATTGATTAATTCAAACTGTGAACTCTCTAAAAGCACAGAATCTGTACCAAAACATTTTGAAGGATATTATAAGGGCTACATATATTATAGTTAGTCATGGTTGTGGATAAGTGTCAGTACTATACCTTTCAATAAAATTCAATCTGTATCACTCCTACTGCAGATAACTGCCACTCTATTGGTTTCTCTAGGAATTTACTCTGTGCTTTTCTCCTGAAATTTAATCATGTCTTTGAGAAATCTTTCAGAATAAGAATTTAATGGAAGAGATAAATTCTTGCATAGGAGTTCATTTTTCAGGTACATAAAACCATATCCTGATTAAAAAATCTGACAGATTTTAGGCCAGGTTGGATGGAGCCCTGAAACCTTGTCTAGAGGAGGGTGTCCCTATCCACAGCAGAGGGATGGGATTAGATGATCTTTAAGGTCCCTTCCAACCCAAACCATTCTATGATTCTGCAAAATAAAACTCTTGCTTAAATCTAGTGCAAATGCCTGGAAATCTTGATAAGCAAACAGGTCCTGGAAGAGGTATATTTTTAAAAAAAAAATGTCTCCCTTTTCCCAGTCGGTCATGTCTTCATGCACCTTTAACAATAACAGATATTCTCACATGGCAGCAAATGCTCAAGGGACATGAAAGATCCCTTTGGACATGTCTGGCACCCTTAACCAGATTATCAGGCTTCTGCTCCACTCTGCATTAAAGAGAACATTACTTATACTTCTGGCAGTACAAATAAATCAAACCCCTGCAACCATTTCATAGAAGTTTGAAAAACTTATTCTACTTACTGAATTTCTGAATCATACTCTCTGTTTCTAACCACATCAGCTAGAAAGAGATGATTTCTGTGTGTTACCTCAAAAAGTGTAAATAATTAAATATTTGAAAGGTGACTGTCAATATGAATCAAGTGAGCTAGATACTGAAGTTTAAAAACTATGCAACATTTGGTTTTACAGAACTGTGAATTAAGGCCTGTGGAATAGTATTTAGGAATAGATGATGAGAAATGGAAAATTAAAAACATATTATTAAACATGAAATTTGTTGGATTGTTAATACTGATAGAGGTGCAGAATAGACTTTTCGTTTGGTATTAGCAAAAAACATTTTAAACTTGAGAACAATTTCATTCAGGCTACATGTGGCATGTAACCTGCTTTGTCAACAGAAAGCAATGGGATCCATTTTATTGAATAGTAAATATTTTCACTTGTCCATCTGCCCTCATAGGGATTTATAGTACTGTTTCAGACCTTTTGGTACAGGGTAAAGCTTTTATAACTCCCTCTGCTCAGAGGAGAGGTATTGATTATGCAAACCAGCTAAATGTTGCTCACAGTTACAGGGATTCAATAATAACAACAAAAATTGGTTGTTTAGTTGAGCTGATCATTCAGTAAAGGTCTGATGAAACTTTAAATGTTGCAGCTATTTTAAAGGGATTTATTTCAAAACCAGGGAATGAGATGGAGTTCTGACTACAGACTGAACTTTATAAATTGACATTATATCCCATTTATATACCTTATAAATTGAAAACCGTTATTTTATTTCATGAGTTACCCCTAAAAGTTGTCTGGCATTTCCTTTTAAATATGAAGCTTTCTACTTGACTGAGACTCATCACTGGATACAATTTTTCTACTCTATTTGACACACAGTGACATTTAGAGGAGATAAATATCAGGATTCTTAATAATTTAATAGAATAATTTCTGTGTCTCTGAGTTGTCAGTGTTTGAGGGATACATACTGCCAACTAGGAGAAATTTTGTCTGCACATTTTGATGCTGTACAGAAAATAATGTCAAGTATTAAGATTTCTACATTAAAAAAAAAAAAAAAGGAAAGAAAAGAAATGAAAAGAGAAAGGGAACCTTCCAGAATGGCTACCTATAAAAGTACAAACCAGGTTGCTTGGTTTAAGGAGACTGTCCTAGCACTGGATCTGGAATTGTAAACTTTATTTAGTGGCACTGATGCTAATCTTTATTCTATTTTATTGTTTTATCAATGTAATTCTATAGGAATCATTCATTTATTAAATGATTTGAAAATCTGTAGACGAAATAGTAGGGATATAGAAGCTTGAAATATCATCCTATTTAAGAAATATTAGACAGCAGAACAAAACAGTCAAGTCTGTCCTGAAAATGTGTAGTTGTTTTGAGGGTTTTTTTTTATTCTTTGTCAAAATACAGGGCAACACAATTTTTCACCTGTGAGACCTAAAGCTGACTGTTTCAAAAACTGACCAACCCTTTTGAAATTCAGAAGCTTTGGAAGCTATAAATGTTTTCAAATAATAAAGACAGACAGACAACACTCCTTTCTCCCCAGTAGTGCTGAGGTACAAATCCTTTAAAGCCCCATTGTTCTACATCCAAAAGCTGTCTATCACTGATCTCTGCATCCTGTTGACATCTGTACTTATTCTCTGGAAGTATGGATTGTCTAAGAAGTCTTAAGGTGTGTGGGTTTTCTGATGTACAGGTATACAATTGTGTATAATTCTTTTTAGTGCATTTTTTTCTGTCTATATTTACATATTTAAATTATTATCACAGAAGAGGTGAGTTTATTTAACTTGGCCCCAACTAGATTATAACTAAGACTAAAAAGTAAAACCAAATCTAGGATATATATGTTAAGTAACCACAAAATATGTCACATCATATCTCATATTCTCTCCAGTATAAGAAGTACAAGTCTTTCATATCAACAAACTAGTGTTCTGGAAGGTTTTGTTTAAAGGGAAGTCTTATGAAAAATCAACATTATATCTTCACTAGTATTTATAATTTACAATGCAGCACTGTATTATGACAGCCTGCATGTCTTTTGACTCTAATTTGAGACATCAGTGTATAGGTGTGATCTTGTAATAGGTGCCAGCAAGTGTAGTGTGAAGCAGTGAAGTTTCTTGTAAAGATAGACATATGAATCCACAAAGGCCAATAAAGAGTAGAACATGGGCACATATCTGCATGCACATTACCATGGTTGATGGTTGATCAGTACTGCTGATTTTCAACAAAATGCATCATTAAGAATTTTGTTTATGCATTGTGAGAAGTATAAACAAATGCCATTGTTTGTGAGCATCTATAATGCTAGATGAAGTTAGAAATTCATATGCTGTCTAGAATATGACAAGTGTTTGTTTTTTGTTTTCTTTAATATTTATTTCCAATATAGAGTTTAATTTTGGCTGTAAATATACCCTTCAACTTAAAAAGGCTGTGTTTCTTTTCTCTAAAACTGAACAACCCTGTATAAAAGATTTCACTTGGAAGTAACTATAATTATGGAAATGTTAGGGCAGCTAGAAGTTGACAGCTTGTGTGGCTCACTTCTGCTGTTAGTTAAAAAAAATTGCACCCCATTATTTTGTGGTGCTTGAGGCCAGGCACTGCACACTCTTGGCTCCTATGGACTCCAGCAGGGTGTGTGGAAGCATGTTGCTGCTGTGGTTTGTGCCAGTACTGTATTGAAAGGCGTATTGATATATGAATTACACTGTTCTGTAAACACTCTTGGATTTTAAATCTCCCTGTCCTTTAAGTTGTTGTTCAAATGCACATGAGTTTGGCTAGAGGAGTAGTTGCAAGTGAGTATGGGATAGCTCTATGAGTTTAGCATGTCCTGAATTTTTATCCAAAGCTGCAATTTTCTTATGTTTTGAGTTATACAATTTATTCCTGCAGCCTACTCACTTATCATGCAGAAGAGACCGAAGGCAGTGTTGGGTCATTATATGGTAAATATATCTTCAACATGATGCAGCCACAGGAAGTAAAATTTTCTTTGTAAGCAGGCTTTACACACAGCACACAACAGTATCACATTTTTAGAGATCCCCTTTTGTTTCCTCAGCACACATCTGAACAAAGTTTGAAGTCCTTTTTAAACATATTAACAGCACTAGCTGGCCCACCATGCCACCAGCAATTAGTTCATTGTCTTCAAAGTTACATCCCACAAGCAAAACAACTCAAAATGAAGTTGCCCATTACTGAAATTTTAGAAACATGTGAAATCACAGTACCAGAAGCACTGGTGGATTTACCATATTTATTACAGGAATTAACTCTGATTGCCACTTCTCCTACTGTGTTGGCTGTTATGGTGTCCTGAAGTATTTTATTCTTTTTTCAAAAATTATTCTTTAGACTTTTGTTGTGAAATGAAATATAAAGAGGTTCACTGTTGTTGTGGAATACCTTCAGTGCAGGTAGCTTGGGGTGCAGGTGCAGGCTGAGCTCTGAGTGGGAGCCCAAGCCAAGAGGCTGTGAGGTGCCAACCCTTTGCATAACAAAGGGCCTGGGGACCTGTGCCCAGGCCAGGGGGCCAGACAGTCAGAGACATGGCAGGAGCCGAGGACCCCGGACCTTCCTGTTCTTACACTGCGAGGGTATAAAAGCCGAGGGTTTCCTTTGTCTGTTTCCTTTGGTCCTCCTCAGAGGCGCCAGCTTGAGCTGTTACTTTGTTATTTAGTTATTGTACTAAGAGTTAATTTTTTAAGGCTCAAGACATCTGAGGCTCTACTGTGGGAAATCTAGGGTCTGAGGAAACTTGGTCTGCCTGTGAGTGTAGAGTGTGTAGGGAGCCAAGCTGAGCACCCTTCAGGTCACTGGATCCACCCACTATGAAAGGGCTTCGGTCTCAGCTCAAGTGGTACAGGTGTGATTGCCAGAGTGGCTCCTGGATGGTTGGACATGCAAATTTCCTTAAAAACTTGGTTTAGGCACAGCAAAGATTAAAAGAATTACTATATATGTACTGGAGTCTAGTATAATTAGCTGACGGTATGTTAACATGTAGTGTATCAGACAAAGCACTTTGGAGGTCACAGTTAATTTAGGGTTTGCCGTATATTCCGCAGTGCTCCTCATTTATACAAAAGACTACCGTGCTTGAAATTCCTTGTATTTGGCATGTTTATCTAGGATTTAATTCCAAGCTCTTTACATGTATAACTTTAAGCTTCTTTCTATTCTAGCATATGGAGGATGAAGTATCTCATAGCTCTGTGCAGCACATCTCAGTAAGTACTTGGCTTAGTAGAGTGAAACGTACTATAGAAACACGAAGTAGGCCATTGCTTACTACTGTGGCTAATCCCATCATCTTCAATGCTATCATTCATACAGGTAAAAGTAGCATTTCCTAGGGTGGTCTCACAATGAACCATAAATTCTTAAATTTGGCAAGCCTTAAAGATGAAAAGGGCTGCATAACTTAAGACAGTTAATACTTCATTAATTAATACTTTATCGTCACCATGTTCTCAGGGTCAGAGGTTGGTGTATGTTCGTGTGTATTACACCCAGTTACATACATGTGTAGGCTCTTTTTATCTATAAGAAATGCTAAATTATATTAGGAATTAGAGAAAGAAGATGTGCCAAGGTTTCCTACAAAGAGGTAAGATGAGAAGTTCCAAGTTCCTTAAGTAGCAATTGTTGTTGAAAGGAAACAACTGTTTTAGGTTTGAAAACAACTTAAAGCAAAAGCGATGAAGACAATTTATCATCTCTTCCAATCTTTCTACTCACTCTGGCAAAGTATATTTGACAGAGGATCTTCTATGCTAACCACATAAATACTGGGAATGGAATTACAGTCACAGTTGTATCAGTCACTGCAAATCAATGGGGGAAAATGTTTTGTGTAAACACAGTAAATCTCAACATGTTGCCCTCCATTTCCACTCTCCTTTTGCTTTAGTAGAAGTGGAGTGTGTGAAAGATGTCCTGTGAATTGAAGTTTGAATGACTTTGGGTCAAGCAAGAATGATGAACTGGTAATAGAAGCCAAAAGCACTTGGTGCTAGTTTTTCTGAAGACTTTTTCCTGTGCTTCACAGACCTTTCTGGAACAGAATATTATAAATTATTACTATGCAATGTGATCTGTATGACAAACCCACGAAATTTAAAGATAAATATTAAGGATAAAATGAAAAAAAAATTACTTGAAAGGACTCAAACAATGATAATTATAATTGCTTTTCAGGACACTTTTAGAATTTTACTGGTTTTTATTTTAGGAGTACAATAGTTGGCTTTTTACATGCTGCATTAATTCCAAGCCTCAAAATATTTTTTTTCTCAGCAGATGTTACATATCATTCTTCTTTACTTTATCTTTCTACTGACTTAAATTTCCTTTAGTTTGATTTCTTATTACTAATATCTAAAGAGAGATCACTACTCAACAAAGTATCAATCGTGTGAAAAATGTTTTACGCAATACCTACTTTCTTACATCAAGGTTTTGGTGAGGTGATGTATTAACTACTCCACCAAGTCAATGAAAATTAAACAGTAACAGAACATTCACCAGTTGTCATTACAATATCAAATTATGATGATGAGACATTATTGCTCCTGGAGAAGAAAAAAGGATTATGTATTCTTTCAAAAATGTGACTGTTTTAGACAAGAGTAACACCCAAAATCACACATCAAGGCATGCCTTGAATTTCTGGACTGTGCTACCTGACTTACTACATCTAAATGGCTGAGCATTTGCATGGGAGAAAATACTGGCATTCTTATTCTTTCTATTGTACTCTGAGAAAAGCTGTGGAAGCTGTAACAAGGTCTCCTTTGCCTCCTGGTTAGGAAAAGGAGGAGGAAGGCAGCTCTCTTTCCTGCAGAAGAGCCAGTCCCACTGATGGTTTCTCTTCCCTTCTGAGAGGATAGAGGGAGGGTCTCATATCTTTTCTTTCTGGGTTTTTCTTGCCCCTGACAGATGAGAAGGAAAAAAAAAAAAAATAGAGCCAAAGAGTGGAAGCATATTGTGGACATTTTTCATTCTATTCAGAGGATAATGTTAACCAAAGGACTGGGAAGAAAAATGAGGAACATTTGGAGAACTATACATTTCCTAGTCATACTTTTCCTGCTGTTGTTTTTCTTGTTTTATTTGCATTTTTCATCACTCAGTGAAAAAGCAAAGAGTTGAGAAGCTGGAAGAGAAAGAAAGAAGGAACACTACGTCTGCTGTTGACCAAGAGCAGACAGAGAAAAGGGAGTCTTTCTATTCTGATCATGCAGAAAGTGATATGCATTGCTACAGGAGTGATGGTTTGTTCAAGATTGCTAATTTCTCATTCCTTTTAGCTGATTTGATTTATTTTTTTCAAAGCCAAATCTCTGTTGCATTGCTAGATAAATAAGCAAGCCTTGGATGCTTTGTATCAGCTATTTGCATCTGTAGCAAAACAGGCCTGCTGAGCATGGGGATCTGTCGCAGTAACGACATAAAAGGAAGAGACAGAGGCACCTGTTACCAGGATCAGAGAGAAGGAAGGAAGGGGGGCAAGACCCACCTTCTTTATTTTTTATATCCATTTAGAAATCACTATTCATTGGAGGAAATCAGTTCTTCCTCCCTCAATTACAATGGTCAAAGGAAATGTCCATCAAAGTTCTGTGTCCAGGAGAAAGGAATGCAAGTGATAAGATACAATTACAATAACATGACCATGTTTACAGAGAAAACTGTGAGAAACTAGCTACAAAAGAATGACAACATCCAGAACTGCAAATATCAGGGCAACAGGGATCTGTCAAGACTAATTCTCTAATGTGTAGGTCACTTCTATTTTTTTTCCCCAAGCATTTTTACCTTTATATGTATAGAGAAAAAGAAGTTGAAAACTTCTAGTTAGAATATTAGGTACTGTTCCAACCTCTCCATGTCAATAGTAACACATTAATGTATCTAAAAGTCAAGCAAGAAAGCAAAGTATCTTCACCCAGTATAAAACATGAGCTATTCTTTGATTGAAAATGCAATTTTTCATGTAGTCCGGTCACTACTGTCACAGTTGCTGTATCTCAATTTCTTGCCATCTTTCATGGGTTTTTGTAACTGTTGACTTACATCTATGTTTGATCCAATTTTAATCTTATTTCAGCTTATGTTGCCCATGGAATGTTTGCTTATGTTGCTGGAATAGGAATGAATTTTCCTCAGATCACTTTTACCTTTAAGGCTGGTTTCCTCCATGGTCAAACAACTTCAATAGTAACAGGGGTTAATTACCATTAACATATTTTCTTTTTTTATTCTTTTGAAGTTCCAATGCATCCCATATAGATCTTAATCAGGAGGTTCAGCACCACAAGAGGGTGATAACATATAATTACCCAGTAGATCGATAAGATTTCAACATGTTAAATGTCACAAATATTTGCAAAATATGCACTGATACATTTTGTATACCATACTGATGTTTCAACAACACAAGCAGGGCTCTCCCATTGCAGTAGGCACTTGCTGATTTGCCTGGAACTTCCCGTGACATCCCTCAGTGAGTAATAGTGAGCAACCCCAGCACTGGACTCATTGTTGTACTTGCTGTGTTGCTCATGAAACAGAGCACGGAAGGGAAAATATCTACTCTGTGAAAATTACATAGAAATCCTGATAGCCACGCATGACCACATCTGCTGGTCCAATGTCACAACTCCTTGGTGTCTTCAGGATGGTAAAAACCCCACTTTCATGAGCAACTTGATGATAATTTCCAACATTATAGGATTTTATTGCACATTACTGTTAATCCAGAGTAGTTTCAGCTGTCTGGAAAGAAAGAGAGCAGATGTGGTATTTCAGAAGCAATCTCTTAGCCGCAGAGCAGGAATAGAAGAAAGTCATGACAAATTTAAAACAGAGTGACCTTCAAATATTTTTTTCCTATCAGTAGAAGCAGTCTGTGTCCCTCCTTCTGAAACAGTTGTCAGAGTTTCAGTGCAAACTTACAAATTTAAACAGAAATTTACATCCAGTAAACATAGTATGACTTTTTATAAATGAATAGTCATATTGTATGAATTTTATAAATTCATCTGGAGACAACACTCATTAGAGAAAGCACCCTTTAATGTCAGATTGGTGATTTGTGTACCTGTTTAGGGGGCATAGTGGTAGAATCTGAAATCACCCCTTATGACTCTAGAGGTAGGATAATCAAACCGGGTGCAGGATGTGTAATGTTATACATGGGTATCTAATCGTGCTGGCCTGTGAAAAACAGCTGGGCACAGTGATATATATTCCTTGTTCCCTTACCCAGAAGCAAACTAAGTTATGATGTTAACGTAACAAGCAAAAAAGGTATACTGTGACCTTTCAATACAACTGTTTCACAAGGAACAATTTGTTAACTGCCACTGGGATTGAGTGCTCCAGAGCGTGTTAAGCCTTGCCAGCCCACTGGATTCACTTCCGTGGATCAGAGGCTGAACATGACAAATACGCCTATCAATGTATTCCTTGGAGCTACATGTGTTTCTGTATTTTCAGGATCAGCAACCTTGTTAAGTAAGAAGTTATGGGAAGTATGTGTACAGGGTGTTGTAACAAACTATTGTTGCAATATAAAGTTGAATGTTTCATTTATTTATTCATTTTGGTGAGAAGGTAGGACAATTTATATTTTAAACAACTTGGCTATAAATATACTGTTATGCCAAGATAAATAGTTAAAACAGTGGTTATAAATTTTGCTTTGGCATTGCAGTAAATTGTGTATATTCCTTCCTGAATGTATGTGTGTATTAGCATTTTTATGTATTCATAACATGACCTTCAGGTTTTAAACTTTCTTTAGGAAATAGTCCTCCTGGAATCTGTTTAGATTTCACCAAATCCTAACTGAGATGTAAATAAGTGAGGTCTGTGGCATCTGTCCTCTAATATTTAATCCAGCAGTTTGTGCAATCCCAGAAATTTTTTTTAGAATTTTCTGTCAATGTTATTTTTGACTTAAAAAAAATACCCTTGGAAGAAAAGGGGAGTGAGAGACAAATCAAACAAAAATACTGGGTTTTTTTTCCTTTTTTTCCCTTTCTGAGTCAATTCGGCAGTGAGCTGTTCAGATGTACAAATGCTTGAGTCTTCTTTAGTTTGTCTTCCACTGTTGGGTGTGTATGGAGCAAATCCAGGGCCTCTTACATGTCCCACATGTAAGCACTCCGAAAGCACACTTTTCAAACAATATTTACTAATAAAAACAGGTAACTGTAGTGGACATTAATTTCCTTACTGCATGCCATAAATCTGTCACAGAAAGATAATGAGGCTAATACTTATCTTTAGTGATCTTCATATTTACATTAAACATATTAATAAAAATAGCAGTTTCAACTGAGCCTCATTTCAGCATCTGTCAAGCAATCAAATGTGATGCAAATGAATACAAAGGTTTGTTGGGTTATTGTTTTTTTAAAAAGAAATAACCTAAAAATCTTTGTAATACTAATAAGAGATGTGTTAGGAGTATTAATATTTGTTACATGTGTTACATGTGGAAAGTATTTGAAAGGTCATGTGTTACTGATGAGCTCATTGTTTATAATTAAGAAATATTTGACAAACTGTGAACAAATACTTATTTATTTTCAGAATATTAGCTAAAACATTAATTATTTTCACCTATTAGAACATCCTAATGAGGAACTAATATCAATTCATCTAGAAAAGTTCACTTTTATTTGAGACACTCACCAAGTTAATTACTAGACTCCCTTCATTCATTAACATTTCAAATCTCATTAAAATGTAAATGGGAAATTTTTTTTTGCATATTAGAGGGTATTTATTGGCATTCATCATAGTAAGTACTTTGGTCTTCATTAATTATAAAGAATATAATAAATAGTCATTTACTTTTGCAAAAACAGCTGGTTAAAGGTTGTTATACTTTTGCTTTCTAGCACTGCAATCAAAATGGATGATTCCTTGTATAGACACAATTAATTCTCAGCACTGCACTAGATGGCGTACAAAGTGGAGGAGACTGCAAAAAGGGTTTCTGTTCATCACGCAGCCGTGTATGTGCAAGAGAAGTATCCTGAAGTAAAGGGCTTTTTCTAAGCAAAAGGATTCTGCATATTTCCTCTGGGCAAGGTTATCACAGAACCCAATATCACCACACTCTGATGTATACATTCTGTTTGTAAAATGGCAGTTCAGAATATATATATATATATATATATATATATATAAGTGCTTTA
>VZRZ01005359.1:127420-187305 GCA_013398175.1 Climacteris rufus
CAGTTCAGAATATATATATATATATATATATATATAAGTGCTTTATTAATCAGATCTCTTGAAGTGTCCTTTACAGCATTCCTTCCCTCCCTCCTTGCACCCACTTCTCCCCTCAAGCTAATAGGTATTGGTGAGCAACTATTTAATCTCTACAATATATTTGTACCTCTCTCTTATTTTTGAGACTTCCACAGTTGGGAGTATAGGACCATTGAGTGGCTAGGACGAGAAAATTGCCAGGTGTAGTTAGAGGGGACAGATGCTAGAGCTTGTCTGGTTTTTGATGGTTAACTGGGAGATGGAATACAGTCACCAGCTCCCATAGTTTGGACACACAGTGTCTCTTTTTATGGGTTCTGGTCCTGGGTGTAGTATTATATTGACCACCTATTTAACAAGCTATCAAAGGAATTCCATTTAAGTTTTCCAGTCTTGATCAGATCATGTGAGATTTGATTTGAATGCTAAAACTTAACAGGCTTTAAAATAAACTGTTTTCTGCTACCATTTTAATACAATAAAGAAACAGTATTTATATATAATACATAATGCTTGACCTTCTCATATATTACCTTTTCCAGTCTTTCATGTATCAGGTAATGCTGTATCAAAGCAAACCAAATAAATATGGAGATGAAGAAAGAAGAAGATAAACAAAAACAATGAACTGAGATACATAAAAGTAGTAAGAAAGGAGACTATGTACATAAGATACTGCAATCAGTTTTATGCCTATGATAACTACTGGGGTATCAACATGAGAACAAAAACTTCTCTGGTAATATTTGTTAAAATGATATTTCAATTAGTTGCTCAGCATGTATGGCATTCAGTCACTGAGGGACCTACCATAATTTCAACAACATATTGAAGATTCCCTCCCCTGAAGGAAGACTGTTGTTAGAGGAAAGGCATGAAATTGATAATGAATTCCCCCAAGTACCTGTACTAAAGAGATTTCACATCTTAGAAAGAAACCCACTGGTGTTCTCTCACTTGTGCTTGTCAGGAAGCTGTGAGAGACTGACGTGTTATATGGGTTAAACATTTTTTATGAAGGGTTATAGCAAAAACTGTATAACAGAACTTCACCAGAAGACCACTACCAGCCTGCATGGGCCCCTCTGGGCTGAAGCTCTGGACTGCATGGTGATTTGAGATAACATTGACACCACTCTGGGATCTGGGCTCGGGGAGAAGAGTGCTCCCTAGGAGTATCATGCCCAGCAGCTTCGGGGTGGAGGCTGTAGCCCCAGGCTTATCTGCTGCCAGATTTTGGGTGTGTGTGGTGAAAGCCTCTGGTCAGAGGGACACCCACCCTGTGTTGTGCAGAGCAGCCCAGCTGTGGGAGGCCCCCACTCTGGGAAAAAGCCCCAACATGCAGAGCATGTACGTGGAGTGGCAGTAGAGGGGCTGGCACGGCTGTCAAAGGCACCCCCAAAGGGGCCCCCAGACCCTGCACCAGAGCCCTGCATGCAGCAGACCCACGGCCTTGGAAGGGACAGTTTCAAGCTGACCCCCACAATGGTGGTACCTGGGCGTTCCCCCTGGCCCAAAGTATATATTAATCCAAAAGATTTTATGCTCTTTGGCGGCAGCAGTGGCGACGGAGACCCTTCACCATCAAGGAGACCAGATGTAGGGGATCCACGAGACGTCGGTGGGACCAATGGAGGGGTCATCTGCTTCCAACTAACCCCTGTCACTCTCCTTGTCCCCTTGCCCCCCCCGCACACCTCTTTTCTCTCTTTCTTTCTTTTTCACTCTATTTGTCTCTCACTTATTGTTAAATAAAATGCATCAATTCTTTTTAGCACCAACATTTGATCTCCTTTGGTCTTAGTCTCCCATCTTGGAATTATTTTCAAACCTTAAATATCTCCATCTTTATGCACAGAGAGTTCTCTTTGCTCCTCTGTGTTTAAAATTGGATTGTAACAAAGACCACTAACTTCTCTAAGAGAGTTTGGGAGTTCACTTCGTGGGGCATGCTGTGTTTGCAATTAAAAGGATTGGAGCAGAGAAAAAAATTATATTTTTCCACTAAGGCCGAGTTTTCACCACTTATTCTTGTTCTGCAGAAAACCTTTCTTTTCTTAGAACTTCACCTAATGTACAAAATACTTTGGTTGCCCGTACCTGGATTTGGTGAAATATTAAAATTTGACATAATTTGAATGGCTATTCCAGCCAGCAAAAATAAGGAAACCGAGTTCACAATCAAGAAATTTATCAAAATCATGCCATTAGTTCTGGTAATGAAGTAAAAGATCAGTTCACTTGCTCTTTAACTTGATCATCTCTGTCTGCTTGTGCCAGACAGCTGCTCACACTAAAGGTCATAATCTCTACAAAGTGACACAAATTTTGCAATTTTCATGTGTGAGCCTTCTAAACAGATTAAACCTGGTGTGACTACACATAGATCTTGAAAAAGCATTATGTGATCTTGCTTGAGGAAACATTAGCCCAGGAATTTCTTCATTCCCTGGTCCGCCTGCAGAGCAGTGTCTAGTCCTACAACATGGGATACATCTTCTTTGCTTTATCCATGATGTACTCTTTCCAGATTCTTTGTTTCCTTTTTACACATGATAATTGAGACTTTTTTCCTGTCTTCAAGAACAAATCTTCTCCATAATTTTAAAGATAAGATGTGCAAATGCTTTTTGCTCCTACATAAGTCAGTTAGATATACATTCCAAGGGTATTTATCTGTAAGTATGTAAAGCAGTATGTTAGATTTAAGAAAACATTTATTTACAGATTACTAGAATGTATTTTTTTTTTCAGTATACAGGAAATACTGGTCATGATTTAATCTACTTAAAACAAAATCTTTAAAAAATTCTCATTTGATAGAACTTATGGAAAATGGATCGACAAAAAAATTTCTCCAGTTTTTAGAAGGAATCTATTGGGGTTTTGGGGGGGGGTTTCTTGTTTGTTTGTTTGTTTGTTTTTTACTAATGTGAGGTGAATGACTAATTAGACTATCAAAACTCACCTAGGAAATGCTGTTTTGAAGGTTATGTAGACAGATTTCCATACCTTAAGACTAGCACAGGCTTCCAAGGCTCCAGCTCCCAGCTTCTGTAGCAAAGAACCTGAACTCTAACACTTCTAACACTCTATATGTGTTTCCAGCCTGTGGCAAGGCTGAGAGACAATACTGCTGTCACTGTGTGTTCCTTACCCAGAGGATTGGGTTTGTATGGTGGTTGCTCTAAGATGAAAGGAAAGGTCTCTCTACCCAAAGGAAGCATGACAGGAAGGCTACTCAGAAATGACTGATGTCCATGCTCCCAGGCACAAGTTAAAATGGAGATATTTCAAATGCAACACCTTTGTCTTTAATAGTGTCAACTTTCATAGCAATTGTTTTTCTGAAAGTTTCCAGCCAGTTTTGCATCTGTGCAGGCTATCAGTAGCACAGTGTTCAGATGGTACAGTGCAGTAAGTTAGTAGTTGATGGAGAAAGAAAAAATTGCGAAGAGCTGCTATAGAGAGCCTGTCAGAGGCTATGACTGGGGGAAAAGTAACATTTCCTGATTGTTTTGATTTTAATTTTCTTTCTCTTCCTCTTCAGTATAATTCCTGAAAAATTGGTAGTTCTTCCTGATTTCTTACTTTCTGAGTTTTTGGTAGAGATCCAAACCAGTTTTGTTTCACATTTTTGGAATGAAACCTTCAGATTTGGAATGTGATTTTGGAATTCAGACTGCTAATAAGATCTGAAAGCAAGCTTGTCCATGCATGATTGCTGTTGTTGATTTGTAGAAAATTAACATTGTGCATTGTGCAGCACATATGTGAGGGAAATGGAGCATTCTTCTGTCCCTGTGCAATCCCCATTCTACCACCTTCTGTAAAACACATGAGGAAGGGTGAGAGGGTCAAGGTTGCATCACTCCTAAGGCTGAGAGTCAAAATACCTGCCTTGTATTTCCAGCATTATCACTGACGTGCAATGGGAATTGGTGATCGTTTCCATAAAGGGCATCCTAGCATATTTGGAGTCTGACTACTTCCTGTGCATTTGTCAGCAATTCCTGCTTCTGGCCAGTGATGGGCTGCTACACATAGCAATGACATCTTTCTCCCAGGCTTAGGCACAGCTTTTCCTTTTTGCTTTTTGATTAGAGGCCTTTTATGGTTCCTGAGCTTCCTCTGGGACAGAATGCCCAGTAGAAGGCTGTACTTTAAAGGTCATGACAAAATTCTAGGTTTTGAAATAAATGTGATTTCCCTCTAGTCAAACTTCTCAACAGCCCATGGATATTAAAATAAAGCCTAACAGAAGGAGAGTAAACTGAGAGTATTCAGACAAGAAGGCTCTAGTGTAAAGCTAAAACCAATATACTGAGCATTCACTTTCCTAATAAAAATAAGAATTGCATCAGATAATACAATATGATACATTAGAACTAACAACTGGAAAAATTTAAACCTATGTTTTGAATGCCTACTTCTAAAAGGTCCTTTGCTATAAAGAAAAGAAATCCTAGCATTTTTTAAATGCAGCTGAAACACATTTTCCAATTATCTCATAAAGAAAGGGAGTCATGAGATGAAATTAGTTTATGCTGGTGTATATCATATACTGCATATACAACCTATTTTTGTTTGCAAAAGCAGGTATGGTTACTGTTCCATCTGTCTGTCCTTACTAATAGGACAAGCATTGACAGTCATCAGAAAATATAGAAAATAGTAGGTGTCATAGTTATAAACAAGAACAGACCGTGAACTTTTATTCTTTAAAGCATTCTGCATTTAATGGAACTAAGCAAGTTTCATTTTGAAGTACATTTTAGATGTTGACACCACTTATTATAGCAGCTGGTTCTTTGTCAAATTGGATGATATTCAAAACAGGATTTTGTTGTTCTTTTTCTTCTTGCCATCTGTTGCTGTTATAGACATTTTTCAAGAAATAGCTTCTCAATTAATTAGGTCATATTGTAAATGTATTCTTTTCAAGAAATGTGTAAAATTAAAAGCATAAGGAGAATTATGGTGTAACTTAATTTTATTGTATAATTCCTATACAAATTTTCCATCCAAAAAAATGAACAACAAACATTTCTTTTTAGATATGTGTTGAACTGCTATAGCTTGTGACTCAGTCTTGTAAGAAATCAGATTGCTTACAAACCTATAATTCAGTTTGCTATTTGAACACCAGGCAAATTCTATAGAAGTTATAATTAGGTGCTGAAATGTAATAAAAGAAAAACAAAGCAAAAATATGATCCTGAACTCTGCTTCTGGTACACAACCTGGATCTTATTTCATGTATGCTTCAGCCTCACTGAACAAAGCAGATAAATTGCTTTACATCCTGAGCTCAGCAAATCTTACCAGCATATGTGTTTCTGAGCATGCAAGTAGCTTTTTTAACCTCATTCTACCTGACCTGAATTCCTACATAATTTAATTATTTTAAGAATCAACTATTAAATTTTACTGGATGAGAGAATTACACAAGCAGAAAATTAGAGGTTTTCATATCTGTTGTTATCACAGCTAAGCATTTTTTTTTAAAGGAGAGATAGGATTAGCCTAGATATTTAGGGTCTGACCAAATATGTTTATTTCATCTTCAGAGCACAGAGTACCCTGAGACCTAAATGAAGCACAAAGATGCAGAAAATGTACGTGAACCTGTTGTTAAATACACAGTCATACTGTACAAATAAAGCAAAAGCCCAAATCAAGTATGTGCTTTCTAGTTTTTAAACATTTGTCATTGAAACTTTAAACATGCCTTTGCAGTAACATTTGCAATATATACCAAAGGAGACAACATGTCTGAGCTGGAACTGGCTTCTTGGAACAATGTTCACATTTCATGCACTAGCTGGGTCAATACCCAAGGCTGCATTTGTAATGCTTTCTGCATACAAAGAAATAAAAGGCATGTGGCAAAGCCCCTATGAGTTTTACTCATTTGCAATATCTGATAAATATGATAAATGCCGTTAATGTACTCACAGAAATTGATGCATGTTCCAGATGTTCATCAATGATTGGTAAATATTTTTTTTTAGCAAACAGCTGACTGAAGGCAGAGATTCACAGTGTGGGCATACCTATGTAGAAAATGGAATATGCTGCAAAGGCAAATGCACCAGCCTGGACAATTACTCCTGTAGTCGGTATTTCCAGTCATGTTCCATTTAGTGAAACTACTGCTTCTGTGGCAGTAATTAACATTTCTGACCAATTAGTACATATTAATTGTCATACTCCTTACACAAGCATGCGCAGGTGACACCTTTCTAATTCCTGGGCAATAGTTAATTTAAAAATGGGGATTGATTTTCTCCTGCTTAAATAATTATTTGACAACTGGTGAAGTGTCAGATGAGCAAATTATTCTAGTGAATCTGGCAGTGTCTAAAAGTGAAGGAAGGTGGGAGGGAAACTACTGTCTCCCAGAAGCATCATCTCAGAACAACACCAGAACAAGAATGCTTTAGACTCATTTGCAAAACCTATGTTCATTGATAACAGCTTGAACCCAAATTGGTTCATTGAAGTCTTGTTCTGTTAAGCAGAAAGATTGGAAATGCAAGGTCAAGACACCTGGATCCTACTATTCAGATTCCAGGTAAAGACAGATAAGCACTTAAGCCTTGAGATTTGAACTCCAAACAACCTAAAAAGAAGAGTGCCTTGGGTCAGGCTCAGTCTCTTGTTCCCCAAGATTCCCGCTCACATAATTTCCACCATACATTGGTGAAACTGCACTTTTAAAGTGCTTTGTGCTTTTTTACTCCCACTTCTCCTGAAGAAAAAGTGTTACAGAAATTTATTACTCTTGTGGCTTTAAATCATGTTCCAATTATCAGCCTAAATTCCTCATGGCCAACTTATTCTCATTTGAGCTGTGCCAATGTGGTTCTTTAGCTTAAATAGTTCTCCCTCCCTGGAGTTTTATTGCCCCAATCTATTTATTAGATTTACTTTCTTTAGTCTTTGTGTTGCTTGCTAATTTTCATTATGATAACTTCCTTATTCCCTAATGATCTTACTAGCTTTTCCCTGCATCCTTAAGGTTTTGCTTTTTTGCTAATAAATGATGATCACTTTATACCAAAATTATATCAGCCTGTATTTAGAAGTCTGCAGGTGACACACAGAACAGTCCTAATTAGCAGTCCTAATTTGAACAGTAACATAAGAACTCAGCATTCTATGTGGCTATACATGCAGCAAATATTTCAAGGTTTAAAGACAACCTGTCAGTCCACAACAATTTGGAAACTGGATGTATGAACAAGTTCATATTATTTTTTAACAGTATCTTGCACAAGGCATAAATACTTTCCTGTTAGTTTTAAAACACATCACCTGATTCACTCCTATATATAGCTTTACATGTATATATTCGCACATATTATATATATATTGTTGCCTTGCTTCTTGCAGCTGGATGCTTTTTACTTTCTCTCTCACGGTTCTTTCTGTAAACATAGCTATGTTATTGTAACTGTATCTTATCATTCACATTCCTTTCTCATGGACACAGAACTTTGATGGACATTTCCTTTGACCACTGTAGTTGAGGGAGGAAGAACTGATTTCCTCCAATGAATAGTGATTTCCAAATGGATATAAAAAATAAAGAAGGCGGGTCTTGTGGCCCTTCCTTCCTTCTCTTTGATCCTGGACACAGGTGTCTCTGGCTCGTCCTTTTGTATCGCTACTGTGACAATATATATATAAGTAAAATACAAATAAACACATATATATATTTATATATATAATGACACTGTTTCAGATTTATAATTATGCTAAGGATTGTCCATAGATTTTCTTCATTCACTGACACTTGTAATTGAAAAGCTTATCAACATTTTTTTTGTTTGTCCACGTGTGCACAATCTTCCACATTATACTATTGAATTTTTTGTGGATTTGGCAGTAGTGGGTTAATGGTGGTACTCTATGATTTTAAATGTCTTGTCTAACCTAAAGGATTCTATTATTNTATTATATATATATTGTTGCCTTGCTTCTTGCAGCTGGATGCTTTTTACTTTCTCTCTCACGGTTCTTTCTGTAAACATAGCTATGTTATTGTAACTGTATCTTATCATTCACATTCCTTTCTCATGGACACAGAACTTTGATGGACATTTCCTTTGACCACTGTAGTTGAGGGAGGAAGAACTGATTTCCTCCAATGAATAGTGATTTCCAAATGGATATAAAAAATAAAGAAGGCGGGTCTTGTGGCCCTTCCTTCCTTCTCTTTGATCCTGGACACAGGTGTCTCTGGCTCGTCCTTTTGTATCGCTACTGTGACAATATATATATAAGTAAAATACAAATAAACACATATATATATTTATATATATAATGACACTGTTTCAGATTTATAATTATGCTAAGGATTGTCCATAGATTTTCTTCATTCACTGACACTTGTAATTGAAAAGCTTATCAACATTTTTTTTGTTTGTCCACGTGTGCACAATCTTCCACATTATACTATTGAATTTTTTGTGGATTTGGCAGTAGTGGGTTAATGGTGGTACTCTATGATTTTAAATGTCTTGTCTAACCTAAAGGATTCTATTATTCTCTGAATCTTATCCCATCTGTATTACTTCAGTCTTCAAGGCCATCTAGTTCTCTTTATATGGTTTTCTCATCCCCTTTCCCACTAGAGGGGACATTACAGCCTTATGTTGTCAGCATATTTTATTAGTCTGATTATTTTTCTGTGCAATGGCCATTAATAAAAATACTAAAAATGATAAATTTCAAGCCCAAAACTTAAGAAGTTGTCCTGATCATCTCCTTTCAGCCAGCCAGCTATCCTTTCACCACAGCCTGACTCCCTGGCTACTTCTATATTTTAGAATTCTTTTGCTAACCCCTAATTTAGAAAATAATATCCCATGAGGAGCCATATCAGGTACTTTTTTGAAGTCCAGGTATGGTAGATATACTACATTTCTCTTGTTACTGGATTCTCTGTTGGGATTCAGTAGCATATGGACAGTGTGGTCCTTGTATGCACCATAGTGCTGCTCATGGAAGTAAATGTATTTTTATCATTCATATTAAAGGTTCTTTAACTTTCTTATTAACTCTTGCTGTTATAGGTGTCTATTGTTTTGGAAAGGATTTCTTATATTCCTGAAACATTTGGTAAACTCTGCTGTTTATATACTATTACCTTACTAGTTCCAAACAGTCAGATAAGAGGTGATAAACCGGGATAAATCAAATATGTGTTTAAAAAAAGTACAGGCTTAAAATCTTCACTTGATTTTTCAAGGCTCAAGTATGCAGACATTCCGAGACTTCTGATCTTACTAAAGTGGGATGCAAGCATTTTCAGACAGAATTATTCTTTGTAAAAATCTTTTTCTTCTCAGAAACCAGTTCTTTAATTTTAAGCTTCTGCAGTCCACAGTGCCAATTTTGTTTCCCTGGCAAAGCTTTTCCATCTGCAGTGAAAAGCCTGCCTACAATAATATACTTAGATGATTCAGAGTTTGTGGGGTTTTTGTTTTTTTTGATGGATGAGTTTTATTTTCAAGGTGATGAGGAAAGAGGTGTTGGGTTTTGGTTTGCTTGGTTTTTTGTTTTTGGTGGGGTTTTTTGTTTGTTTGGGTTTGGTTTGGAGGGGATTTTTTGTGCCTTTTGTTTTAATCCCTGAAGTGTAATTGTTGCTATTGGCATTTTGTTACATTGCAAAATCCTGTTCACTCAGCAGGGCTTTTCACTAGGTGAAAGCAAAATTATTATAGCTGTAAACTATTACGGATGTTGTAAAGAGATATAAATTGCCTTCTACCAAAGATTTTTACTCTTACGGGGAATAACACTATTTTTAAGAGCAAATGAAATCTATCATCTTTTTATTCTGTGGCTGAAGTGCACTAAAAACCACTGTAAACTTTCAGGGCTGATGACTAAATTAGGCCAGGTAGATCCAGACCCACAGACAGAAACATGTAGAGAGGAGAAATATTTCAGGGCAACCAGGAGCAAAGGATGAGTTATTTTCCACACTGTATAAAAGAATAGTAAAGTGAACAAAATAATATAAATGTAGAACACAATCAAATAAGAACAAAAATGAGTAGGCTAGATAATTTTGCTTGCTCTCATACGCAAGTATGTCATTATTTTGATTTTTCATTCACAAAAATTTAATTACTAAACTGTAATTGCAATTACGTGCTGGATTTACTTCTATGGCTGTTTGAAGGACTCACGCACTGGTTTCCATGGTGAGTCTGCTTACACAGCTAGGTGAACATTCGTGTCTACATGGCCTCAGTACATACAGTGATAGATCTTCACATCTGGCTTAATGCATTTGTTCCAATTAAAAGAAAAAAAATCTCTCTTACTTCTTTTATTCTAAACTTCTAAGCACTGCCTATGGCAAGACACGTGTTGAGACACTAAGATATGTTTAAGTGGCGTTATTCTGAATAATGTTCATTTATAATTTCTTATTCAGAATTCTTCATCAGAATCACCTTTACCTTTGATGGCCAGAAATTATGATGATTGAACTAGATTACAGGTAATTTCTGATATTAATTTTTCAGTGCCTGTAAAATAACAGATACAAAAACGTTTTAAATGATCTATCTTCTCTTAGCCAGACTGGTTATTTGGTAAGCACATGTATACGTTTTTGATGTGACATGCCACTTTTCTGACTTTTCACTTCATATGGATGATACATAACACTACGCTTAATTGCTTCATAAGGAGCCTTGTCACAGCAAATCTTAATATAAAATGCAATGCAACATAGCATGTCTAGACACAGAAATGCAAAATACAAAACCATAATATGCTACAACTTTGGCATGATTGAGTACAACACTGACATCAGCAGAGCATGTGAAACAGAATTAAAGATGCTATTTATGAAAGAGAAAAGTGACGTTGTTCTTCAAGAAGTTTCATGGATCCAATATATTAGGATAAGACTTATCTGTTTCAGGGAATTTTGGTACAGGAAGCACTGGAATTGAAATCAGGAAATCTGACTTCCTGCCATGTCTTCCACAGCAGTGTTGGATAACAGTAGCAATATTAAGGGAGTATATTCACTCTGTTGACTCTTTCATTTTAACTACAACTATTGGAGAATTTCCTCCAGCATCTTCAGTTTAGCATCTGCATTAAAAAAGTTCAACAAATATACAATTTTTGCATTTGTTATAACTCCTGCACACCTGAAGAATTGAAAGGGAATTCAATGTCTTTCCTAAATTGCCTTTGACTTCTAGTTTTCAACAGCTCCAACAGCACAGGACAAATGTCATAGCAATATTATTGGACCTTGACGTCTTGATTTAAAAAAAAAAATGAAAGACATTATTTGGAAGAAAAGAGAACTGGAAGAGAGTAGAGACATGCTTGATGTGGTAGCTGCAAGAGTGGAGCACGTGGTAGTCTCTCTCCATCGCAAGTAGAGTGGAGGTAGTTCACGGAAGCCCCTGGAGGTATCCTGTAGTGGCTGCAGACAGTTCCCAAACCGAAGTGAGTGCAGGGACAAGTCCTCCTGCACTTTGCATAGTTGTCAGTAGTGACAAGTCAGAACTCCATTCAGGCTGCTGTTTGTAACCGGGTAGACTGGACAAATATTTATTCCTCTCGTGCCTATGAACAGCTCACAAGCATCATTCCTGGTGGTGTCTGTGTGATGGATGGCTTCTCCCACTTGCTGCAGAGCTGCCTTGCCTGTGGGAAGGGCTAGGAGAGAGCTCCTCCTACCTCTGCTGCTCCCAGTGCAGGACAGGGTCTGTGTGGCCGGGCTGAATCTACCAGAACAAGGTGTCCTGCCAAAAGCATAGATACACACACATACTCCTCCCCAGAAAAATAAAAAAGTTCTGTCACCTCTGTCAGATGACGACTGACAATATCTCATTTCTCATCAGATGTATCAGATTAGCCAGGCAGGTATGTTTCCCTTAGGCCTTGTCACTGTTGATTTCCTACTCAGATCCTAATGATATGGAAAGAGTAAAAGATGGGAAAGGATATTTTGAGGAAAATGAAGGGGCTTGTAATTAATTCCCAGGTATATTGCATTCAGGTATATATTGGCTCTAAATTATAGAACTGATTTAATTAGAAGGAATTGATATTACCATAAATAAATATTCCCCGAATACCTCATCAAAAATAGTCACGCACTGAACTGAATTTACATTTCAACTGGAAATTACTTTCATGCTAAGAATTGTGGCACCTGTACAGCAAAATGTATTGTTCTTGACATGTTTGAAAAACACTTCTCAGTGAGTATGGAGGGGAGAGCAACAGGGGGAAGGTATGATTATCAAAGCTAATACAGGAGTCAGCCCTTGACTTCAGTGAAAAACCATAATCCCACTCTTAATAAAAGTACATCCTTATTTTCTAGGCCATTAACTACCATTCATTACACAGTTTCATAACATTACTACATGCATGTCATGTGTGAAGTAACTCATTAACCTCAACTGGACTTGGCAAACCCTGTGCTATTATTTACCAGCATTAAGTATTACCCTGGTTACCTTTTAAATTCAGGAAGAAACATACTGAGTAGTATTTTGGCCATTTTTGCATTATTTGTGGTGCATATAATGCATGTGTAAATCCCTGTGTTAATGCAAATCACAACATGACCACCTGACTTTTTCTGAGTATGACTTAAGAGTTTTCTTTATACAAAGAGATATAAAAGTAAATTAAATGAAAAAAATGATATCTTATACAAAATTAGTAAGAACTACAAGATAAAATATTTTCATAGCTCATGCTTAGTTGAGTAAACCTGTTATTGAGGCAGGGAATTTAACTATATTAGTTATGCATCAAATAATCGCTCTTTCATGTAGTTTGACTTGACTACCTGCAGCTTTGTGTTGACCATTAGGAAACTTAGTTGTTCTCTTCCACATTGCCTGAGGGCTTCCTTCTTCAAGCTGAGGCTTGCAAAATATCTTTTTAATATAAAGTATTTCAATTTGATTTTAGTTTTATCATCTAGAAAAGATCTAAGCCCTTCTTGAGAGAGGCAGAGATCAGAAAGTGTATTTGATCTCTCGGCTTTAAAATATTATCTTTAAAATTCCATAATTCTGGAGACAAAAGTTAAAATCATGAAGACATAGGTCAGTAAAAGCTATCAAGGATTATTTCTTTCAGAGTACCTGGTTTATCAAATCAAGTAAAAGTCAATGTTTCTGAGGCAGAAATATGTGTATTTTAATATGAACAGTTTTTGTGAACAAAACTCCATCAGTTTACAGTTTTAATCTGCATTAAAAGATAAATAATATTAGCTTATTTCTCTTAATATTTCTGGAAGGAAAATATCCATTAATATGTCCAGATGGATTTGAACAATTTTATCACACCCAATTAAGCTTTCTCTTTGCTTCAGACATGATGCACAAGGGATGCATTATGATTTAAAGTTCACAAAAAAACCCATTGAAACATAATTTTTCCCAAAATAGATCAAAATAACTAAATATAGATGCTGGTGTAACATTAAACGTACAAAAAGCACTCAGTCATATAATGTGCAGTTTGTTCTTTCCTTTTTTTCTTTCAGATCTCTTAATCTTCTGTCCAAACAGTTATAATGAAAAGGATATGCAATATAGCAAATATTTATGCCTTCTATCAGGTAGGCAGATTCTGTTACTCAACATTCCTGAGCTGTCACAGGGTGTTTCCTTACAGTGTATTCAGTAAGCATTTAAACCAAATTTTAGTTACATCAGCTCAGCTTGTTGTAGTCTTTGTACTATAGTAGGAAGGTTTCCATAGATGTAGAACAGAAACCTGCCATAACTAATGCTTGCAGTCTCAAAGATACCTAGGGGAAAGCATCTGTGTGATTAAAAAATCCCCAACAAAAACAGCCAAATGGAAAAATGAAACATTACACAGAAAGTAAAGGCATAAAATGGTTCGTTTACTCTCTTTTTATTTGCACAATGGTAATAAAAATGACAGACTGATTTTCAGGTAAATTATACGTTGCAGTAAAGTCAAGATTACAAGAAAAGATATACATATTATACAACGTATAATATGATACAGCATATTTTTCTTGCAATACTGCATTTTTACATCTATTTCAAGGATTTGCCTATGTCTTTGTTTTAGTTTTAACTGGATACTGCCATTTAGTTTTTAATATTTATGAAATGATCTGTCTTTCTCTGAGCTAGCTGCATAGAACTTGTATTTGACAATTTTATGTATTAAGCATGATTTCCAGAGTTGTTAAGACCTTATTCTTAGAAAAATTCCACACAAATACCTGTTACAACGAATTGGTGACCTGATGCCTTCTTTCATTTTTATATTCTAAAGCTTTTAATGATCATTTATATATTCTAAAGTGCTACAGATGGAACTCCTCTTGAAGACATAACATAGCAGAAAATGTTAAGTGTTTGTTGTTTTTTCCTAGATAGATTTCAACTTTGTCTCATCTTTAATAAAATTTGATTGGCAAATGTAAAAGGAAATAATGTCTTCTTAAAAATGTCATAAAGCTAGACTTTTCCCTCAAAATGAAGGAAAAAGAAAAAAAAAATAGGCAACATGCCTAAACCAAACTCTCTGGAAACCACCCAGAAACATCCTATAGGATAAAAAAAATTGAAGAACATAAGAATTATTAGGCCAAAGACAGTGGGTGAAAGAGATATAGTAGCTCCTATAAGCAGTCCTACAGGGGCATACAGTCAGTGAGAGAGGTGCTTAGTTAGGATCTCTGAACTGTTCCTCAGAGGTGTTTCCCTCTCTATTGACCAAGATGAGGAAGACCATGAGTCTATCTGATGTTCTAAGTCACTGTGTTTAAGCAAAGTACCTTTTTTAAGGCATTGTGAGGCTTACATATGGATCCTTGAGACGGTCAGAACCTGCCCCATCATATCTGCCACATATCAGCTGTTTTGAGGTGTGATGTGATGGAATCTTCTATGACAAATAGTACCTTTTACAAAATTTTAATGCTTATCACTCTGCCTAAGTCCAGACTAAGCCCCTATTCACTTTGAGAAGTACCTGTTTTCAATACTCCAATCGAAATAACCAAAATCACACACTATTTTCAGAAGCTAGACTGCAGACAACTTCTAACACTTATTACCCAAGAACTGGAATAAATAGTTTTAGACAGAAGACCCTCATTATGTTTATATGTTTATTCTTTCACACTCTCCTTTAGTCTAACAACTGCTCATAATGTTATGAAACAACATCATATTTAAGGACGTTCTTCTAGAAAATGACAGGCCAGTACTTCTGCCAGAATTGTCCAGAAGTGACCATCCTATTAAAGAGAAATAGCTAACAGGACAAACTGGTTAGCTCATTTTCAAGAATGGAAAGCCACAGTCCTGAACATATGCAGAAATGGGGGAAATACCAGAACTGCACTGAAACAAGACCTCATGTTAGTAAATATGCCACTAAGAATATTCACATGAACACACACACTCCTAAGCCAGCAAATATTGTGATATTAACGTTTTATATAATGCTATGAAACAAATTAATTACTGGACAATATGAGCAATGGCTTATCCATGATAATAGGCATAAAAAGGCCTAATCAGGGCTCTAGTTCTGAAAATGTATTACATTTTAACAATTGATTAATTTGCCCTTTTTATGACATTACTTTTTCTTAAGTTAATCAAATAACAAAATGCCCAACACAGGGAATTTTAACTTTCTAAATAGCTGCTTGTTTTCCTTTGAGTAATAACAGCATAGAAACACCCCAGATATTTAAAGTTGGCAGTTCTCCCACAGATAAATTTCTAAACAGTGTAACTTTCTGTGTTCATGGACCCTGACATCAGCATACATTCATGTTTTCATGTTGTCCTCTTACTCGAGGCAGAGAGACAATTGAATTACACAAGGTGATCTCTTATGTAGAGATCACAAGGTGATCTCTTAAGGCTATATAGTCAAGGAGAGAAATGATGATTAGTTATAAGAAAATACATTGTGTTCAAATAAAATTGAGTTATTTAATGGACAGCTTTAGAAAAATGGATACTATCCCATCATGCTACTTAAGCATATTGAGCAGCTCAACAGAAAATGTTGTGTGTAAGCTTAAATTAATTTCCATTTTCAAATCCTCAGAGACACCAAAGAAAAAAAGTCTGACACATGCAGTTCACAGGACACAAGTCACAAGGACATTTGAGGAATACAGGTATTATGGTAATGAAAACATGTTTTTATCAACTTTGACACTCTAAATTACTGCATATTAAACAATTATTTTATGGCTGTTTCACTGGAATGAAGTAATAAAGAGTTTGTTGTTGTTGTTGTTGTTTTAATTTCTAATCTCCATTCAGTATAATTTGAGTAGCTCAAGATTTACCTCATTATGTACCAGTGATAACTAGAGTTTTGGAACTGCTTCATTGATTTTTTTTTTAAGGGAGTGCACTAATCCAGAAATGTCTAATCTTTAAGGCTACATTTTACTGGAACACAAAACAATACATTAGAGTAGAGAAACTCTTTAAGTAAAGAAACCTCAGAAAAACTCTGTGAGCAGAATAGAACAAATTAAAATGAATCTTAGTTCTGGGAGTTGTATCCTTGCAGGGTAGACTTTTCCACCAAACCTGATCTCAGTCCAGCAAACTTTAGATGTTCCATCGGCCATTAAGACTTCAGAGTACCCTCACATTAAAAAGACAATAATTTTGGTTTCTAAAAAAGAAAACTGCTTATATACTAGCTGATATTTCTTATGACATATTCTCTGAATAGATAAAAATAGTTTCAATGGAGGACAAGAATAGCTTCATACGATAAGCTAATCCAGTACCAATCTACAATACACTAAACCTCTGCTTAGTTTTTCCTTCTCTCTCCTTCCACCCTAACTCTTAAAAAGCCTTTTCTGCCTCTGAAGACTACATACATCAATTATTTTAGAAGTTGTCTTCAGGAGTTCTGAAGTTACAGTACTAGAAAAGTTCTTTGCTGAATTATGGCAAAGGTGCATGGAACCTTAGAAGATAAAGATCTATGTAGGTTGAATTCACTATCTTTGCATGTGATTCACACTCAGAAAAGCAAAATAATTGCAATGTGTTACATACACTCATTAAAACAGAGGGTTTCAAAAACAGTAACATTGTGCCCATAATATAAAAGTCAGTATATCTATTTCCTGGCATTGCGCTCAATGAAAGCTAAAGAAAAGACATGATGCTGAAATAATACTGAAAGGATCAGCCTTGTATATTTATACGTAACACTTTCATAGAAATCCTGAAACCCCTTTGCATTTTTCACAGAGGCCTTGTTTAACATAATGACATACCTAATGCTTTCTCTACACTCCAGATTTTTGCCTTAAAACAGAGCTCAATGTTAGTTAATACGTATCTAAGTACCAATTTTGTAAGCCTTGATATTCAAATTCAGGCAAATACATGCCTGACCATCAAATATACTTTTTTTTTTTTTTTTTAAGAAACCAGATTTGCATGAGTAAAAGTTTGCAGATTTTGGACAACAAATTCTCTGAGTACTTAAGATTAAGTAGGTTACAAAGCATGTTACTTGTCAAGTAACAACTTGCTTATTTCAGTTTCATTAGAATTCATGTTTCTAATAAAAGGAGTTTACCTATTTCATCCAGTTCTGCTTGTGGCTGAGAAAATGCTTATTTTCCCCAAAACAATGGAGCAATGTATTTCTATTCACCTGGCATAGAAAAGTATTGTATACTAGCTCCAAATTACTAAACTTCTATAACATCAGCTGTATTTCTATGTCAGCCATAAGCAGTCTAAATGAGCTGAGATAACATCTGTTACATAGAAACTGAGTTTTTTTATTAATGTCTTTTAAAATATCCGTATTCATCATAAATTTGTACTGACAAAAAAAAAATCAAGGTTTGTCAAGTAAAATTTTATTGTGCAGCTACTGGGAAATACTGACCTGTGGTAGTCGTAAGAAAAAAACAAACAACAAAGCCCTTATGAATTATTAGCTCTGTTACTGAGTATAATTTTCAGTTTGTATGACTTGTGCAATTGACTGCTGTGTGTTAATCTCATTCCATAAAATAAAAAAGAACCAAAAAAACCAAACCAAACCAAAAAAACAAACAAACAACAACACCAAAAAAACCCAAAAAACAAAAAACCACATTATTTAGCGGTGTATTGGTTCTAACGAAGGTAGAGTTCAGCAGCCCTGCCAGTGCTGTGCTTCAGTTGATAACACAGCAGTGTTTTGGCTACTGCTGAGCAGCACTGTCCCTCTAACATTCTTCCCCAACAAGGGGCAGGGAGTGGGCAAGACCTTGGGAGGTAAAACAAGCAGGCCAGCTGACCCAGAGGAACCAAAGGGATATTCCATACCATATGATGTCCACTCAGATATAAAAGCAAAGAGAGAGNGGAAGTAGAGATTGACTTCTCCTTCTTTTGTTTATGTGCACGCAGACCCTGCTTTTGCTTTTCTGTCGCCTCAATAAAAACTGCCTTATCTCGACCCACTGATTCATCTTGTCCTTTCCCCTGTCCCTCTGGGAGAGGGAGCTATAGGGCAACTCGGTGGGCACCTGGCACCTAGCCAGAGTCAAACCATCACAGGTGACAGTGACACTAAGAAGAGTGACAACTAAGAAGGAATACTGATAATTCAGATAACATCTAATCCTGTGCGATGAAGAGCAACCTCAACCTCCTTGGTAAGAACTGAAGATTCTAGGTACCATCTAAGGATACTCAATACCTGGAAGAATTTTGCCCAAGGAAAGAAACATTCCTCTGCTCGACAGAGAAATGAATTTGTGAATATGACTATTCAGAAGAGTAATTCAGTAATGTCATTGTTTGTTCAATGAATGAAAATCTTATCCTCAAACTTTATTTTAAATATGACAAATTTCTAGGTTTATGAGTTTTAAATAGTTTAAAAATTAAGTAAGTTTTAGTATCTTGTTTCTGTATCACAGAATGAATATATTTCATCCAGAGAGCATATTTAGAATTACAGAAACTTAGAGCAGCCCAGGACCTTGAAAGATCACCTGGTCCAATGTTTTGCAGGACAGGGATTCCAGATAGAATTATCTAGCACCCTGTCCAATCACATCTTGAAAACCTCCAGTGAGGGGGACTCTACCATATTCTTGGGCATGTTGTTCCAGTGAATAACTGTAAAGAATGTCTTTTTTCTATAGAGATAAAATTTCTCCTGGTGCAAGTCGTATCTGTTGCCCCTTCTCCATGTGACTCCTTGTAAAGAAAGTGCCTCTGACCTTTATGTATTCACCTTTAAAGTAGTGGTCTTTGATGAGGTTCCCCCAAGCCTTCTCTCCTCCAGGGAGAATAAAGCTGTAAATATGCACAAATTACATCCAAGAAAGATACCAGATAAAGTACAGATCATGAAGGAAATGGGAAGGGTTTAACCTTCATTAAAAGTTTGCTGAACTGCTTTCATAGGGGCGGGTGGACAAAAATATGTGACATATAAAGATGTCTCTTCATGCAGCATTTTTTCTAGACAGTAATTTACTGGTGTTAAAGTTTTAAGGAATTAAAGTATAGAAGATGTCTGATGTCTCTCTTACTTTCAACAAGGTCCTTGAAAAGACATCAAAGAGTGAAGAAATGCCCTGGAAAATACAGATGTCATGAACCTCTTGACAGGTCATGTGTTAGTCCCTGTAGGGAGCCTGCTCACACCCCTCTCAGTGGGGTGAAAAGTGGTATGGGAACTGCATTGATCTTACAGCAATTAGATGGAAGGCCTGTAAAACAGAGATGTATTTTGCAGCATAGAGAAGTGTCCACAGAATTAAAAAAATACAGCATTAAGGATTCCATAGAGAATTTTCACATTGTGGTTACATAGCAAGGTAAATGATAACTTAGTTATGGAGGTTTCAAGCTTCAGTTCTTAAAGAGCAGTAATTACATGTGACTTTTACCTTATTTGGGCTTTTCTTCTGTTTTTCCTTGGGTTTGTTGGTTTGGATTGGTTTGGTTTGGTTTTAGTAAAGTGTACTTCTAATTCTCCTCACTTTAAACAAAAATACCACATAATTTTGACTGTAGTGTCCTGTTACAGATATAAATATTAATTAAGCAAATATAAAGATGCATCATGCTTTTTTTTTTTTTTTTAATTTAGCTCTTAGTTGAGAAGGGGTACACAATATTTCAATTGAGATTTCTTGTATATCAAATTTATGGCATTTGAAAATTTTCCACTGAATTGAAAAAAATGTTTATTATTAGGGACTTGTATTAACCAATAAGCTCCTTTTCTAACCCTTTATTTCAGGCAAAGATCTTACAAGGTATTTTAACCACACAATGCATTTTCTTCAGTCGTAGACTATGTTTAGCTGATTTTGCATCAGTTCTTACAGATACTGAGGAGAGTGAGAAACTTTCACGTACACAATAATTATAAATGTTTTGGAAATTTAGTTTTTTTAAACAAAATATATGTGTATTAAAAAATTAGAAGATTAATATTGGATGTCATCTGAAGCTCAAATTCAACGTAGGGAAATTGGAGAAATACTTTTTATTTGTGGTACATATGTCTTTAGATTTTGAGAATATCTATTTTGTGAAGTGACTCTCTAAGAAAAATTACTTTGTGTAGCTCTTACCCCTTGAAACAAATAAACCATTAGATGGTGCCTATTATTATAAAACATGCAGTAAATGTCACCATTAAATGATTCACTTATTATTATATATAAAGAGCTGGAAATAACACCTACACATTGTCTTGTTTGATTTTGACAACTACAGGAAATAAAAAAAAAATAAAATAAAAAAAAACAACCAAACAAAAAACCCTCCCGAAATCAATGACTCCACCAATCTACTTTCATCCACATATCCTGAATTAAGCAGGGAGAAAACTGACACATACAAAATTACACGTAGTCTTCCCATGAGCAAAAATCTCATCCTGTCCCTCTCCCCTGACAGGTCAGAAAATAATGAAATCTGCACAGTCTCAAAGTTGGCCTGGGTCTAGAGCCAAGGGAAAGCAATGCACTAACAAACACTGAAAAAATTTGAACTCAGAATAGTTCCTTGGTTATAACTGTGACAATATTGTGCAAAATGGGAAATCATTTTTCTGTCATCATGAAGAGTTTTATGCTGATGCTACAGTTCTGCTTCTAGAGTTTGATCTGGCCAAGCTTTGCAAACTATCTTTTATCTCTGTGTCAATCCTTTTCCTCTTAGGAGTGACCCTGGCAATGCCTGTCAGGACAGCCCCGTGGCTGCTATTCCATTTGGTTCCCGTCCCATTATGCAGGGTGCTGGGCAGCTGCTGGCAGCGTGGGCAGCTAGAGCCTCTGCACAGGCCACCACAGTATGGTCTCAAGTGATACCACAGGAGATGGGAAGAGCTACAAAGAGTCCAAGTTTATGTGTCTGAGAAACAGCTTTTATTCTAAACATAACTTCAAAATTTTCTTTTCTCTTTTCTTGACCTTTCTTTACTTTCTCTTTCAGTTCCTTCTTGTGTCTTTTATTATCGTCTTAGAACACTTCTTCCACAACAATGCACTTTTTCCAACCTACTGAGGTCATAATTTCTAACTTGGTTTGTTTTGTTTTCTGCTTTAGGACATAAAATTAGGGATATGTATTGTATGTTCAGATATAAATAAATTAAAAGGATATATATACTCTTAAAAGCTGGCAGAGCATTTAATCATAAAATGTGAAATCAGCATGAAATGAAGCACTTTATTTAGGGAAACCCCACAGATACTCCTCTTGCTCCCTGATGTAATTCAGGTGTGACAGGAAGCAGTGATATCCTGTTTGCTGAGTGGTTCTATGGTGCTGGTCTCTGCTAATAAACTATACTGATGCAGAAAACTCCTTGCCTTAGACAGACAAGGTGCACAGTTGTATCACAGAAAACTGCTTGTGCAATTTTGTTTTATTATAGCGTTCACAATGCCTTGTCAGAAAAACCCTCTATGGTTCACAATGGTAGTAATGGGATATTGTTGAGACCAACTGTAATCAAGAAATGCTACTCCACTTTCTATCAAGTACTTAGATCTGCTTTTTTGGAAGCAGTGCTTCAAAAATGTACTCTGTGCTTTGCTATTTAAACCTTTATTTTCAGGATGGACAAACCAAACTATAGATTTGTGAAAAAACATGAGTTTTATAGGTTTCAATAAGACAGATCTTGCCAGATAAAAAGATATGGTACATCTAGGAAGAAAATACAAAAACTGAATAAATAAGAATGACACTTAATGAAAATGAGTCAAGAATTCTAGAAATGACTGAACAAAGATAAATTTTCACAATACAGACATGAAATGAAAAGACTCAAGGGTTCACAACCACAACTTTGAAATTGTTTCAAGGCAACAATAATAAGGAAAGGGATAATGACTCACTGAAAGTATATGGGACTTTCAAAATAACACAAAATGCAAATTGAAAACAAAAAAAAAAAAAGTAATTTATGCAGCAAAAAAGTAGTTCAGTAAAGGTAAAATATAAAACATCAATATGATTTTACTTGAAAAACTTTTAAAAATATTTCCCTATAACTCTTCTACAAAAAGGTAAAATTAAGCCTACAATAAAGCAAAGTAGTTAAAAAAAAACTTGTTCACCGTATAAAAGTAAATTAATAAGTTGTCATAATTCAAACTGCAAACAATAATTAATATTTCAAGTAGTGAGTCTGTTTTTCATATGCAATCTCCAGACAAATTTTTGCTACTTTTAAGTTTACCTATGAACAGTAAAAATTATCTTCTGTCACATTTTTCTCTATGCATATTTTAATTAGAGATTTGGTTGTTAATACTTTTTTCTATTTTATCAAAAATACTGAATGTAACATCAGAAAAATTTTCTTCCATTTATTTGGAGAATTACAAGGCAATTTATCAATCTGGAACCTAAACTATGACTATGATTTCGGGTATAAGCATAACTAACCTTCCATTTTTCTGCTCATTTCAGTCTGTATTGTCCTCTGTACCCAGTATCATGAGGAACAAAAGCAGAAAGCTCTTAAATACATTTAGCCTCACTAATTTATGTTGTTGTAATACTTCAGAGGTGTAGAAAAAGAATCAAGATTTAAAAAAGGAACATGGATTAGGTTTCACTGAAAATTACATCACCAACTTGGGTGTATTAGTCAGGCATGAAGAAAATAGGCCAAAACACTGTCTGGCAATTATGTCCAGAATCAGATAGCTGGGAAGAGTTGTATGTTACATAGCTGGCTGATCATTTTAGATCCTACCCAATAAGAACAGAACAGTTAAGGGAAAGATCTAAAAGGCAGTGTTAAGGAGAGAAATCCTAAAAGATAACAAAAAGACAGCACATGCTAATTAATCCATCTAATGATTAAGTGGACAGGAGACATACGTGGAAGACTGGGTCTCAAGTTATCCTGCCTGATGGATGATAGATGCACTTCTGTCTGCACTCAGAGTGCTGTAATAACCAGAATATGAGCCATTATAAAGGGAGAAATAAGGCTCTGCTTTTTCTTTCCCATTAAAGCTGTTGAACTCTGCAGAAAAGAACTAAAGATTGTTCGAGAAAGTACTAGTAAATTGGATACTTGGATTTAGAGGTTTTTTGTTCAGTGTTGTTGCTCAGCCAAGAGGATGGTGTGAGAATGCCTGTGGACTTCGTTCTGCAAGGAGCGGGACATTTCTTTCTGACCATGACAATATGTCAGCCTTGTGCTAGGACTATCAAGACTGAAGGACTTTTATGCATGCTCAAAAGCAAAGTGGATTCCAAGGCAACATTAATATCAATGCCTGATATGCTTAGACTTGTTATGTTATTTGCAATTATAGTTTGAATTTATGCACTTAACTTCAGCCTGAGATCTTCTTTGAGAGCTTGAGCCTGGACCTAAGCAATTTGCCTAAAATGATATTGAGAGGGTTGCCAGGAAACAGATTTGAAACTCCTAGAAGTGCTAGATAAAAGCTCCAAGTAAAAGAAACAGCTTTATTTTCTTGATCTGTATAGTAAGTTGTGCTGTGTTTTACTCCAGAAAAATGCCCTTCTGATGAGGTTTGTATGTGATTACATGTTCACTAGGAATTAGGAATTCAAAAACTTTCTTTCTGCCAAAAGCTTTCTGGCCACTGCTGAGCTTTCTATAATCACCATAAAAAATGCATTAATTTTGAAATCATTAACTATTACTACTGCTATTTCCAGTATTGTTCAAAATTCTGTGTGTCTCAACATATAGTATGGTGATATTGGGAAGTGCTAATCATTTCTGGCTTTAACAATGTAACATTGAGAATTATTATGGATTGAGAATTATTAATCATTGCCAAGCAAAATATCAGCCAAAGAAAAGGCTTTCATTTTTTTCCTTCCAGTGGAAAACTAATAATTAATGATCAGCTGCTTTTCACTTTCAACAGAAATGTTCTTCTCAGATTCTTTTCTCCTTCAGTTGCAAAACATATTTGGCTTTAAGCATTGAGATGCTTTTGTGTCCACTCATAGGAATACACATTTATAGCAGTGGCAAAACAAGTCTAATATGAAAGAGACATTTTGAATCATTAACATTTCACTTGAGAGATAACATTTTCACAACAAATCGGGCAACTGACAAATGTTTGGTCTCCAGATCTCAGAGAGTGAGTTAAAAATTGTGGTCTCAGGATACTAAGGAAAAACAATTAACAGAACTTGGCTTAAATCCGAACCATTTGTTTTAAATGCTTGCTACAAAAACGCATGTAGAGGATTAATTTTTCATTCCCTATGGGTATTTTGCCAGTGTGTCACAAAATCTTGATTTTTACTGGAATTGTGTTGGTTCTTTCCCTTGAAAATCCTTTGAAATACAGACATCAGTGTTTCACGAACGAGTTGTTACATTTCTATTTTGGAACTTGGGCAAAAAGACAAAAGAACTCTCTTTTTTTTTAAGTTCTACCAAAACACCTTTAAAGAGTACTCAGGAAAACAAATTTTATTACTATATTTTTATAAAATTTCCCCTAAATTGCACTGAAAATTACTGCAAAAACAGCAGCAAAAATATACACACTGTAAGCCAACAATTTGTTGATGTTGGCAAATTAGAGAAAAACACTTTTCATCAGTTTATTCTGTTATCTCTTTTTTAATGAACAATGATAATTAAAAGGTTTGCTCATTGCTTTTTCTCAACATTTGGGAAATATCTTTGTCACAGATGGTGCAAGGTATGTGAATAGATAGGTTCAAGCATCAGAAAATCTGTACAGATAACTGTATGCATTAAAATTCTGTACAGCTGTTTTTATCTTATTCTTTGATCTGTGGTGAACTACTTCCATGCTCTGCCAACATTTGGTGTTGAAATAGATGCCTGTCTATTATATGCTTGATGTTAACTTCTGCCTGACTTGGGAATGGAAGTAGACACACAGATACAAATTCCATTGCTGTAAACTTATTTATAATAAGTGAAGACCTGAACTTGAACACCTTCTGGTATGGGGTTGTGGAGCTGCTCTGGGCATCCTGTTTCAGAGTCTCACCACTGTTATAGTAAAATATTTCTTCCTTGTATTTAATCTAAATCTACTCTCGTCCAGTTTAAAACCTTGTGTTTAATCTAATGGTTTAAAACCATAGTCCCTTGCCCTGACACTAGAGGCCAATATCACTAGGTCATTGATGAAGGTATTAAGTAGCGCTGGTCCCAGTATGGACCCTTGAGAGACACCACTTGTTACTGGGGTTTTGAGAGTGAAAGCAATATTCCTCACCTTGAGCCCAGACATGAGCAGAGTGCTCCTGTTCCAGTGCACCAACAGAGGAGCATACTTCTCCTTCCTAGGACGGAACTTTCCTCCTTGCAGTGACTTCCCACAAACAACTTCTGGCAGATTTGTGGAACATGATGACCCTTTCAGAGTACCATGTAGTCATTTCACATTAGTTAACTACTGCTGGAGAAACACCAGCCTAGATTGTGACCTACCATAGCTCTAAAGCACACACTAGCACATTTTCATAACTTTCAGGGATTATCATAGTGCTTAAAGCAATTTTAACTGCTTTGCCCAGTCTAACTGCAGAAGTCACGCCTAAAGCTGACTCTTAAACAGGCATAAAGAAGAATGTGCCAGGAAGTTGCATTCAGCCAAGTGTTACTTTTGGGAATGTTTAAAGGACATTGTTGAGAAACCCTGCCTTTTTTTTTTTTTTCCAGGCTGCAGATCATGACATAGGCGAGACTCCCAAAATCAAATTTTCCAGAGCAGTTTACGTTTCTTTAAGTGCAGTGATAATCCCTGAAATGATACATACGCTTTACATTAAGATTATTAAAGTGCTTCTGCTATTGCGTCTAGGTCTGTACAGAACCATGGAAAGGACAATAATGGAGTTCAGTCAGAATAAGAGAAGGAAGACAATTTGATTTCATGCTGAATAACTAGATTTCTGGATAAAGAACTGCATTGACATGATTATTCACAAGATTTAAAATGGAGATTGCTTGTAGTCTGGTTGCATAGTCAGCAGTTTGATCTTTTCGTAGCAGAAGGTTTTGCTCTGGGGTACATATCATTCGCAAACTGAAGTTCCTCTCTGACCCATTTTGCAATCTCAAAACAAACAGCTCAGAGTGGCAAAAGGTCTCTCTCACAGGTCCACGGTGACCTTGAAGCCCAGTTTAAGACTGCAAATTTTTGTAGTTATGATCTCCAGGTAAATCATGAAGATAGAACAAGCCTCTGCAATATCAGAGAGAAGAGAGCAGAAGCCATTCTGACAATCCCTGCTATGCCACACACAGTATATTTTTCTTTATATGAAACTGTCAGAACAACTGGCTGTTTCTTGACTTTTGCATCAGAAAACCCATTTTTTTCCATCTATTCAAAATGCAGCTCACCATGTCAGTGCCCCTATTCCTATCAGCAAGAGTTAGGCTGTTTGTTCTCCATCCTTGACTTGGATTTGCTGAGCTGCAAAAACAGTTCAAGTACCAACATGACATAAATTAAGAGTTCTGCCCCAAATACACATAAAAATGCTGAATATAAATTAGGACAATTAGTTCATTTTTTTCTTTGAATGTCACAGATTATTGGAAAGGTTATATATATCCAGATACCTCTTTGTTAGGAACTATTCAAATGCCAAGAAAAATAATAATGACTTGACCATAATGAATTCTGAAGGGAAAAAGAGAATGAGGGTTTCTTAAAAAAAGACTTAAATAATGCTTAAATAGAGGTTTTCATCTTATAATAATCTGAAATGGAGTTTGCCCAAAGGCATTCCATCAATTGGCACTAGATCATGAGAAAAGCAAAGAGTTACATCTCTCAGTACCCACTAAGGAAACAAGAGCTGCTATTAAATACCTTAAAGCTCAAAAAAGACTCCTGGGCTTGACAGTCCTCTGCATGTTTTGCATTTTCTAGAAGGGTGTGTTTTCTCTAAACTCCTTAGGTTTTTAGTATAAAACCCCACTTGGCTTGTTCATTGAACTGTTAATTATTTCTGTAAGAAAAACAGCCAGAAGACATTTAGCTGACTGAAAACAATAAAGAAAATAAAAAGAAACACTGTCTTTCTACAGAAGATATGTGCTGTGGTTTTTTTTGCAGTGATCTTTGTTGCTATAATGCAGAGTATTTTATATTCAGATCAATTTATTTGATGTATAATTCTATGACTCTATACTTCTATTCACGAGGGCAGTTTAAGCTGGAAAAGGCCTTTGGCTATGTTGTAAAGGCAAAACCACCATATTTTTAAATGTTTTGACTAGGAACAAAATTTCATGGACCCCATTGTTGTATAATTACAGTATAACAACAGCTAATATATGGGATTTGTCTTTATAGGATACTTACCAAATCATTCTCTTCACATTTCTTCATATTTACTCAGGAGACATTGGATTTGGCAATTAGTTACAGGATGGCTGATTTACTCAGGACAGACCAGATTTCTGGTCTTCTGTTTTCTTTATCTGCTGATAGTATTTCAGTGATACCTTGCTGCTTTCGGGAATTAAGTGGGTAAGGCATCTTCCTCCAACACTGTCTGTGTGCCAATCCAGCTGTGGCTACCACAAAAGATCCCAGATCTTTTTTCTAACAGCTAGTTAGAAATGAGGAACATGAACCCAACAGCATAAATAAATAGGGGAGAGGAGCTGTCAGGACTATGAAAAAAAATACAACAGACGAACATCCTGAACCATTCCAGGGGGATTCAGTTTCTTATCAGTGTTCATCTCAAATTTTGAGTAACTCACCAAAAAAGGGTAAATTTTCTCACATGCTTCCACCTATGTAAATCATAAAAGGAGCTTTAGAAAACTTTTTATAAATTTACATTATTATTCTATATGGAATATAAAAATCTATGTCTCACTTTGCTTCTTCCTGAAAACGATCTGCTCATCTCCAAACAGGACATATGTATTGTCATTTAATACTCAGAAGAATTAAGTAGTTTGCATTTATACACCAGGGAAACTGAGATGATTTATATCAGATGTTCCAAATTGCATTAGTAAGAATAATAATGTCTTGCAGCATTATTTGGTATAAAACTATGCCCCCTTAGGACCAAAATAAATATGGTTTCTGACTAAACAGCATAGAGAATGTTGCAATAACTTTTGAGAGACTTATATTTCTACATTCTGAATCTATTAGAATGTATATATTTGGGGCAACTTTAGTGCCTTCTTTTTTTTTTTTTTTTACAGTGCAATGTGCAATTATATCCAGCACAAAATTATTTTACAAATAATTACCTAGCCCACTAATAACTTAAAAAAAATACATGGCAATTTTTGTCTTTATAAAAAAGTTCATTCCAGTTTTACATCTGCTCTATCTTTCTGACTAAAAATTAATGCATTTTGAACTCAAAAAACAAACAAATTTTTGGCCCTGAAGTAGATTTTCTTGCCTAATGTCAGTAAGAAGCCTTGATGCACTGTTAAACCAATCAGAAGAAGATAAAATAAAAAATGGCACCAATAATATTACATAAGGCATTTCGTCATTGTATCTACCAGCATTTTGTCAAGAACAATTTGATTATTTTCTTTATTTAATTCCTAGCAGCAAATTGTATCATTTCATCTTAATTAGCTTGTCACCACTAGGAAAATATACAATGCATAGAGCTAAAAACATTAGCCGATTATCTGAAAGTGCCAAAATTTACCACATAGCATGTTTTTACAATTTCAAGTTACTTCCTTATTATTCTGTGAATGTATATTTGAGTAGCTTAACAGAATATAAGTTTTCACCTATGTAGCTTGGAATAGTTTTTTTGTTTTGTGGAGTTTCTTTAAATAAATTTTAAAAAAATTAAAAAGAAAAAAAAACAAAAAAATACCAATCAAACCAAAAACATGACATATAATCTTTAAGCCAGTTCATTTTTTCATTTGAGTGTTCTACTAATGGATGTTTGTGTACCGTAAGGACAAGCCACCTTTTAGCAAATTATTCCTTTTATGTGTGTATAACTTTGTCTGCACACATGCACAAAACTCAAGAATCAATAACCAAGCCATCAAAAAAATTGGAAATAGAATGTTTTGGCTCTGGGTATGACATTTTGCTTAAAGTGTATTTGTGATGTGTATAGAGTAAAGGTTCTTGTAGATTTGTAGATGGCTTGAATGTCTTCCTTTTTCTACTGTAATTTGTTATGTTTTTGTGGAAACAGACAGAATATTAACCGTTTGATGATAGTTTATTTAAGATATTGTTTTAAAGTCTAGTTCAAAAGAGATACACGATCTGTGTAAGTTTTATGTTCAAAAGAATAAAGATATTTTTTCTCTTTTGAATGCCTACATGTAATTTAGTAGCTTGCTATGTTACTAATTGTAAAATCTGAATAAACTTTTACACCATGTAGGTGTAAAGGATTAAAATAGGCCATATGAGGAAGCTGCTGTTGCTGCAAACAATGACCTTTCTTTAATGTTCAGAGCAGAAACATAAAATGACCCATAAATTTAAAATCTTGCTCCCTCTCATTTCTCTTGACACATGTCCAGGTAAAAGACTGAGAAAAGGGATGAATGAAAAAAATTACACCTTGCAGCATAATATACCCAAGCATTTCAGACTATTAGGAGAAATTAGTCACATCAGGATTACATATCTAAAACCTTTATTTTAGATTTAAATCTAAAAAAATACTTTTGGAGTCTCTTCAGTTACTACAATACATAAAGAATACAGAGACATTTCAGCAATTCAGTATTTAAAGTAAATTACTGCCTCGAGGTGAGCAAAAATCCTTGTCGGGACTGGTGAATAACATAATTTGAAAAATAGTTGCAGCATTCTAGTCTCTGTAGAGGTTTGGAATATTTAAAAAGCAGTCATCCAGGCAAGAAATTTAAAAGAAAAGAAATGCAGGAAGTAGTAAATGCCAACAAAAAGATGAAAAATATCTCCAGTTGCAAAGAAACTTCAGAAAGTGAACATCTTTCCTGTAGATGAAAATAAATTCAATGGTGAAAACAGAAGCATTTTCTCTTCTGGTCTCAGAAATATCTTTCTAACTAACAATAAACATTTCTCCTCTTCTCACATCAAACTGTTTAGCCAGTGAAAAAGTAAATGCATTGACCCACCTGAGCCTGACAATATTGGACTGAGGAATGTGAAAATTGAGGTGTTTACATGGAAGCTGCCTGTCATGGGTACTAGGAACATGGGAAGGAAGAACTCTGGAGAGGGCTTGATTAGTGCTTTCAGGAAAATGAGGATGGTGCAGTAGAGGAAGGCTGGAGACACATAATGGGGAGTGGGAATTTCTCTCAAGGCCACAGAGGAATCTCCACTCCAATGCTCAGAGCCCTCTCTCCCTGCTCCTGTTCTCCCCTCAGGGCTGGCAGGGCTGTTTCCCGCACGGTTCCCCTGGCTCAGCCCCGGCTGCCGGGCAGCGTTTTGCCCTCCCTTGCCCAGGCTTTCCTTTCCCCGGGGCTCTCGCCCGCCCGCCCGTGGCTGAGGGGCTCAGCCGTGCCCTGCGCTGGGGCCGCTGCAGCCGCTGGCACAGCTCCCGGTGCCAGCACTTCGGCATGCAACCCCAGCACAGTGATAAAACCCATGCAGTGACTTGTAGGCAGTCAGATTAACAGGTATTAAAGAAAATCAGCAGTAGTCTCAAGAAGCTGCTAAAACCAGAAGAATATATAATAATAAACAATGGTGTGGCGATCACTGTAGTATCCTAACATTTAAACGTAAGAATTGTCAGAAGTATGTAATGTAGAATGGCAAAGTAAGAAGGGTGAAGCAGAGAAGGAAAACAGTGGAAGTTGATGTTATATTACTTCATGAAAGCAGCTATGTCATCAGCTCACAGCCTGTCGCTTGTGGCGGTGTGTGTGGCAGAGGCCACAGCAACTGAGCCCAAGGCCTGGCGGGCAAAGCCTCAGGACTTCTCCTGGATCCCAGACATGTTTAAAGATCATTGGCTGATATGTTCTGTGGTGGTGCCTTCCCTCAGGGGGGCTCGGACCCCACCTGTTGCTCAGGCACTGGCTATACAGTGGTTGAGTGACACGGGATCCGAGGATGCTCAGGAGACCCCTCAGACATCCCCTGGGGTGGAGAGAAGCACAAACCCAGCCTCCCTTTCCAGAGACTTCCTCGCAGTTCGACAGTTCATTGGTCAGTTATTAGGTAATCTTTAATAATTGGTTGTTATTACTGTGTCCCACCCTGTAAGCCCCGCGTTATTGGATGTTAGTGTTTTCCACGCCCTGTTTCTTATGCCTTAAAAGTTCGTGTTTGGTGCGTGATTCGGTAGATTTCTGGTCTCTCTTGGACTGTAATAAACCATCTACACCCCCGCCAGAAATCTCCCTCTCCTTTTCTTCGTGCTCCGGATTGCCGTGCGCTCAGCGAGCTACCATCTGCACCTACTGAGGGCAGGCTGCCTAGCCTGGGGCAGCGCCATTGGGATACCTGCTTGCTGTGTGAGAGGTTCTGGCGAGCCCACATTCTGGGCCACTGGTTCCTGTGTGAGGGCTCGATCCTGGCTGAGATCGGATCGCTCAAGACCCTCTGAATAAGCGGCGCTCCCAGCCCCGCGGTTCCATCGAGCTATCCCGAGGCAGGGCTGAGCGAGAGGCGACACCGCAATGTTCCTTACTTCAGGTTCCATATATGGTTATGCCCTGGAAACTTCTCCCCTCTACTGGTCAGTTTGTATTTTGCTGTTCTCCCATTGGGTGCTCCCAGTGTTCCACTCCCTTTAAAAGACCCCTGTAACCTTTTCCCGCTCTCTCTGCTTCTGGAACCCTTCAGCTGTTCGGGACCCTTCCCCTGCTCCCCTTGGACCCCGGACTTTATTCTGAGCCTCACCCTGGACACAATAAACTGCTGGAACTTCAAGCAGAGAGCCTTTTTGCCTTTACCTCTGCTGGTGCCGAGACCATCAGGCTTGCGTTTTGCTCTCCATAGAGGAGCCAGCACACCGCCGCTTAGCTGCAGCAGGAGCCCTGAGCTTGGGAACTACCACAGCTTGTCTGCAGACCCCCGCTCTGCCAGGGACTATCAGCAGGAGGCTGTTCGGCCTCGGGCCAGACCCCAGCCAGCGTCATAGTCGCTGTTCCTCATTTCTAGGGTTTTCAAAATTCACAAATTTCAACAGTGTTCAAAGTATTAGACCACTGTTTTTCATAATTTATCTAATGGCCTAGTCCATAAAGACACTTGAAGCAGTAGGGAAATGACCAATCCCCTAAAGTGAGATCTCCAATGCAATGTGGAAATCTCATTTGGCATTTCTCTAAGATGCCAGGGAGGAGTATCTAAAGTGACACCCAGTAGACTGGGAGATTTAAGTAGTTATTGTCCTTGTACCAGTTTTCTCAAAACAAAGTATTCTGTTTAAAGTCCTTTGTCTAAAGAGTTTTTGCATTAGGATCTTTGGATACTACATGCTAGTTTGCATGTTACATAGTTTTCAAGCACTTTCTTTTGTTAAAGAACAATATTCTTGTATTATAACAGTGAGAATGCTGTGCTTACTGTAGATGCAAAAATCTTGGGATTGCAGAAATCCCTTACAAGGGTGAAAAAATTTGACAAAGAAAATTAGATTTGAAAATGTGATACAATTAGAGATGGATTTATGGTGAGAGGACGGCAAGTATAAACTGTGTATGAAAAAAATACTTACAGTACTTATAATACAATGTATTTAAAAGCAAAAACATTGTCCAAATCTTTATTCTGCTGAAAAGACTTTAATTTGTTTTCTGAATATTTATTGCAGTATGGTTGTTTAGAAAATGAAAACCATTTAAAATCCAGCATTTTAATTGTTCCCTAAACTTAACATACCTATAATTAATCTGTTTCGGGGTTTTTTAAGTAATGCTAAAAATAATCCTATCTGAATGATAATCATAATATTATATTCTGGTTGTACATGACCCAGCTGGGTAAACTGAAGACAGTAGGTTTGAAAATTCAGTCCTCTCCAAGGGGAAATTTTGTACTTTTGTATTTATGTGTTTGGAAAAGATTTCATAATTCTCCAGCTAACGGCTGGAATTTGTTTTAGCACTTTTCTTAAACTGTAGCTGGTGTTTTCAAAGGTACTAAAAAAAGACAAATACTCATTGAGGTTTGGTATTCACACCTGATTTGTATGGGGTCTTTTGAAATTCATGTCTTTAGATACTACAGAATTTTGTCTGCAGCTATCATAAGAGTCTTGGTGAGATCTTAAAAACCAAAATCCTCGCACCCATCCTAAAGCTCCTTTCTTTAGAAAGGAAACGATGGGGTTTTTTTTCCCCTGGGACCAGAAGGCATTAAATGATTGAAGTAAGTTTTTACAAAGAACAGTGAAAATGGTGTTTATGTGAGTGCTACATGAAGGGGTCTGTACATAGGACCATTTTAAGTCAGCAATCATGGTAAATCAATAGGCAGTTTGAAAGAGCTGAGAGAAGAAAGGGGAGTAGTCAAATGACATCTACAGAGCTGGGAATATTAAGTTTATTCTGGAGCTGTAACTCTTGGGGGAATTTATGATGAGAAACAGCAGTAATTATTAAAAAGGCTCTGTAGAGTGTGGGATTATTTTGAATGAAAAAGTGATTATGTTAGTAGAAAAAATGCACTGAATTCCATGGCATAATGTAAGCTGTAAGGTTTCTGCTATTTATTTATTTGGTTTGTTGTTTAAAATAATACATTTTGCACTCATTTCTAGGAATAATTTAGTATATTTTATTAAATCTAGCTTTTCCTGTGTTTTAGTAATGCAAATACTATAAATGCAGGTTTGCCCTCATTTGCTTTATAGATTTCTGTTTTCAATTGCTTACGACTCAAGTGAATTGAAAAGGAAAAATTCTTCACTCAGACTTCATGTACTGAGCAAATAAGTTTTTGACTAGTCAGAGACTTCATCTTGTGGTCTTTGCTGTTGTGCTTTCTCAGTGACTTGTGCATTTCCTTTTACTTTACACAACAGGGTTCTAATGATAGCATACACACATAAAATTCCTAGAATTCTGCTTGCACATGTAAAAATGTACAGTCAAAAAAGTAAGCGGCATCAAGAACTGAGTCTATACATGTATGTACACTTGAATAAAAGTCTTACTTTAAACAATCATATGAAGGATCAGTGAAATTTTCAGAAGAAAGTGAAAATTTCACGTTTTTCTCTACCAGTTTTAAGGTAGCTGTAGAACTTTTGTTTTATTTTCCGGATGTGCTGAGGACCAAATATTTGAAAATCAGCTGTTGAAAATTAAGACCACTTTATTACTTTTCCTTTCTTTAAGCAATCCTAGCTGCCATTAGGAATAGGCAAATTCTGTTGTTTTGGCATTGCAAATGTTAGACTCTGGTAAGGCAGGCATAAATCAGTGTTACCTTACATCTTCATAAATAGCATGATTTACTAAACTGAAGAGTAAGAATGAACATGGTGCACAAATTTATTATCTCAATAGAGTGACATAAATATCACCACTGTATCAGCATTCTTCTTCGTAGCGCTAAAAAAGCTGAGTAGGCAATAAATAAGAAAAGTTAGGATTTGTCTCCATTTAACAGGTTCCTAGGAATGCTCATTATGTTATCCTGATCTGATTGCTAATAAATTCAATTAATTTCCCCAGGTTGAATCTGTTTGTTCCTGTGACAGTAATCAGTGAGTGTTCTCTGCCTTTCAACTCATGAGCCTTTCACTCTGTTTTCTCTCACCTGTTCAGTTGAGGAAAGGAGTGACAGAATGACTTGAGTGGCCACCTGCAATCCAGCCAAGGGCAAACCATCACAAGAGACTTGGGACCATAAGATATTTTCTTACTAATTAGTATTTCCCAAAAGTGACAATGAGATTTTCCAAAAACACACAAAAAACCAGCTCATAAAACACTTTAATACTGTGGAAAAAGAACAGACTAGGAAAAAAAAATCCCAGTTTTTGGCACACAAAAGGTGATTGCAGTTGAACAAGAGGCAGAAAAATGGTTGGATCTCTTCTGCTTTCAAAATAATCGTGGCCAGTAGATGAGAAAACAAAGAAAGGTGTACCGAATGTGCTACTGAGGCACTTCTTTGCACATCCAGCTCCTCCCTTTATTCTGTGAACACTGTTTGCCGCCTACAACAGCAAACATACAAAAGAAAACAAACAAACAAAAAAGGTGTAATGAAGATAGGTCAGAGTTTTTATTTACTTGAGATTACATATATGGAATCTTCCATACAAATTCCTGTTAGAAATAAACCCAGGTATCGTAGTCTCATGTATGGAGCTAAAAGTTTTGTGATAAAGGTGAGTTTAGGCAAAAGAATGTCTAAAGAAAAGAGATATCCTAGAAGAATGCAAATGCAAGTATTCCAGCCACGATGAATTACCTGAAAATGCAAAGACATTGCCTTAAGTCCTGAGCTTGGGCTGGATCCATGGTATCTGCCTCTATGCATCTGTGACTTGCACTTTTATTTTAATTTCTCCAAACAGGGAAATGTGAGCACACAGAAAACTTATATTTTGTTTATAAAAGTGAGTGTAATCAATTTAACTAAGTCTATTCTGTGATGTTGAAATTAAATTAAACATAGATACTGAACCAGTATGCATATAATCTGTGATGTTGTTGCCTTCATAAGACAGACTGGTTCCTCCTGAGACATTTGCAAGCTGTGCAGCATTCATACACGTCATATGTCTGGTGTGTACTGTATAAAAATTGCCCCAAAGACATGGCACATATGGAGATATAACTCTCAAAAGTCAATATTTGTAAAAAACAGCAGTATTTTCCAGAGATGGCTGAATCATTTGACATTCTTTAAAAATATTGTCGTGGTTTGAAAAGTTTGGGGGGTCTAGCTTTTTGGGTGTGGTAGGGGCCAAAAGATGGCTCCTGTAAGGAGCTTCCAGAAGCTCCCACAGCTGTCCAGTCAGGGCCTATTTCTGATGGCTCCTGGAAGATTGATGTGCTATTTTCCACAGTTGGGCCAATTAGGAAGGACAGAAACGCCTCTGCGACAGTACATTTAAGAAGCAATCTCTGTAGTACGCACGCGCGCGCCATGTAACCCTGTAGTCATGTAATTAGTAGATTAGGCAGGGGAGAAGGAGTACAGCAAATAACTAGAGAAAACAAGTGAAACATCAGATATGAAAGCCAGTAAATGATGCCAGTCTGCCAAAGAAGAGAAGCAATGGAGGAGGAGGTTCCTGCAGCATCGGAACTGATACATCTTCAAAGCCTGTGGTGAGAGACTTTAATCAAACTTGGAGCGGAGACGGTGCAGGAGGGAGTGAACTCCCACAAGAGTAGCTGTGTCTGGTGGGGACCAAGGACTTTACTCCTGAGTCAATAAGGGAGTCAATTATGTTAAAAGAAGCCTGGTTTTATTCCTATCCTAAGAAAAAGACCAGCCCGATGGCAAAAAATGAAGCAGAGACAATGTAAAAAGGAATGATCTCCTACAGAAGGGTCTTTGGTCTGGTGAGGAATGGACACAGTCAGTAACGGCTTCTACTCCTAAAAGAGTTGAACAGCAAGAGTCGGAGAGGTAAAGAAGCTTTGAGTCACCCCCACCCTAAGTATGGACCAGCCTAATTTGGGAGAAAACAGCGGCAGCAGTTTCGGGCGGGCTGCGTGCCAACTTCTGCAAACCGTGCTATGGTGCCAGAGAAGGAGAGAGAGAGAAACCTCCAGGTATAATTGCTAAGAAGAAGAAACAACTGAGCATCTGAGGACTAAACTCATTAGAGATAAAACCCCCTCCCCGGGTTCCCCTTATGATCTGGGAGGAGAGAGAGGGCTGTGAAGCTTTTGGGAAAGGGGGGGGGCGGAATGGGAGAACGGCAGAGAAAAGAATGTTTGGGAGATATTCCTTTGTTTTTGCTTGCTCCTTTTACTCTATAATAAATTCACTTTATCACTCAGAAGCTCTGACCTTGTCTCAGCCTAATTTTACTCCTCTACCAGCATTTCTTATCATAAGTTTAGTAACACAGTTCAATTCGGAAAGGGAAAAAAAAGCAGTCTTAGTAGGACCTTAGCCGTTTTGGCCGGGGCTAAACCACTACAAATATATATATTTCTGAAGATTTTATTTTTCAGTTTTCTGCTTTAAATTAAAAACAACAACAAAAAAAAAATAATACAGAATTCAAAAAGGAAGGCCTACCTGCCAGAATTCAAGACTGAATTTGTAAGGAGGCTTAAATATTAGGTAGGACAGGGTAATTGGACACACAGCTTGAGGGATTTGTATACTTTCAGACCTTTCTTAGACATCAATCAGAATTTTACTAACTCTTTAACAGTTCCAACCTCATCTTGCTATCAGACCTCTTGCTAGTTGGGTGGTATAAGGAGCAGAAAGGGCCTTGACTCTGTGCAAACACTGCCGAGCAATAATTAAACATCCCTGTTTTATCAACACTCTTTTGGTAACAAATCCAAAACATGGCATCTTATCAGCTGCTGTGAAGAAAAAAAATTCTACCAGAAAAAATTATTACATTGGCAATATGGACTATTTCCACATTTACCTGCTTTACATGCCACTGACTTAACTGAGATGGTTTCTACAAATATATCAGGGAATAATCTGTGTGGAGCATGACTGCAAATATTGTAGACACTTAGCACATTAAGAATAATATCCTAAACTGGTTACTGTGCCATGAGAGAGCTATATGCTCCATGTGCCTGTGTTTCTAGATTTGTTGTCAGGATAATAACAAATACAACCTTGAGATCATTCTCAGGGTGAAAGTACAGACATTCACAATGATGACATGTTTTCACTAGCTGTAGTTAGTAAATATTGAAGACACCTGATTTCAAGATATGTGACCAATTAATTGAACAATCTGTTCTGCAACTCTCTTTATGGAAGCAAAGCACTCCTACTCACTTATTCTATCTCCATCTCAAAGCACTTTGGGCTGTAAAAGCTGGCATTAGTGTTTCTTCCTTTCAAAAAATTAAATCTTTAATTAGAGAAAAAGTGAACCGTATACTGTAGTTGCATTAGTCTTCAATAGCAATGTCATTTAACAGTCATAAATAAAAGATACAAATAAATGCTTTTAGATGAAAAAACTATTGAAACTATTGCACTTTAAAAACTTGACATTTCCCTAACTTTTAGCCTTGACAGGCTTTCAAGGCATTTTCTGTTTTTTTAAAAAGCATAAAACAGTATTCCCAGGGCCACGCTGGTTTATTGAAATTTCAGTGACCAAAATTTCACAGTCAGGACGTCAGCTGCTTTTAAATAATTGGGTTGTCCTGAAGTCGATATTTCACTCTATTTACTGATGTTAGAGAAAGAAAAATCCTTTTCAGCTATATTATTCTTTATCTTTGTGGACTCAGAGAAAACAAGTTTAGACTGAAGTTAAACAGAGTGCTGTATGTCTTCAAGAGAAGAAAATAAAGTGTCTGCCACACAGTATGATGTAGATTGTGTTGTCCTTCATTTGGGACTAAACTGTTCATCAGATTGTATAAATTACAGTATCCTTGAGTGGAAAGTTGCTGACTGTTGAGTGTCACTGGAAGTTGAGCTGTAACAGTCAGGAGGGGTATTGAGAAGAGGGCCTCTTGTAGTTGCTTCTCTGCTGTCAGGAGAGTGCATATCTAAGGACACCTCTCAAAGATGGTATGGTTTGTTATGGTACATTATATTATAATCTCTAGCACCTGTCAGGAACAGAGATAACTGCAGTTATTCTCTGATTTTTTGTCTCTGTCTAGCCATGTACAAAAAAAATATTAGAAATTAAAGGTGAATGATTGCAGTATTATTCACCTCTGTGCCTAATCAAAAGATTAAATAGATGGCAAATGTTTTTATATTTGACCACATATGGAGAAAGATATCAAATACAATCTGTTTGCCTTTCTATCTTCTTTCACTGTCATCATTATGGCATGAATGTCAAATGTTATGTCAATGTGCTTCCCTTCAGTAAATACAGTCTCTAGTGGCTAAAATTTTAATACTATGTGCAGGTGTCAGTATTTTACAGGTGACTGCTGCTGTATCATCATCATTGAAGTCAATCAGAATTGTTTTCCCACTCTGATGATTTAGTTCTTAATGAGTTCATGGCCAGCAAAAACAAATGTTTGAGATGGAGCATGAGATAGAAAATGACACTTATGACTGTTGAGCCTTTCTGTTACAACATCTCATGTCTGAAACTTTAAATTAGTAAAATTAATACTGAGTGCAATTTGAACAGAAGTAGAACAGTTCATTATGGTACTCATTATGGGATAAATTTTGAAAGCATGCCAAATCTATTTCAGCTTGAGCAAGCCATGAACAAAATGATACATCATTTACACTGCCCACAAAATCCCCAGAAAATAGCAGTTTTCAATTGCCTTCAGATGGTTTTGCATCAAGCCCAGAATACACTAAACAAAGACAACATAAATAGTGTATTTTTCTTTTACTAGAGCTAAAGGATTACTTGCTTAACTTATTATGTGAATCAAAACTAAATGATAAATGAAATTATCTGAACAAATTTTTCATTATGCAGAAAAGTATAGAAATTCTTGCACCATTTATTACTATTTGTGCATATGTGTGTCCTACTAACATGCTGAGAAGAGTTACAGGGCTTTTTTTTTTAATTTGCCCATATGATACTACCATTTTGGAACTAGCAGGTATAGTATAGAACAAAAAAAATCTGTGCTTTTGCTATTTGAATTCTTGAAATATAGAGAGAATTGTGAAAGCTATTCAATATTGCTTTTTGTGGTAAGATAAGTGCCTAATATCTGTTTTTTAAGGGGAAAGAAAAAAGGAAAAGAAAGAAAATGCTTTCCACTTGTGTACACTGAAAATGGAAGGTACCAGCTGTGTCAGCTGAAAGTTCACAAGTCTATGGGACCTGATGGGGTTAATCCCATAGTTCTGAAGGAGCAGCAGATGTTATGGCAGGACCCCTGTTGATCATCTCCCAAAGGTCCTGGCAGTCTGGGGAGACTCTTGCTGACTGGAAGCTAGCCATATTTATTCCAGTCTACAAAAATGGTGTGGAGGAAGACTCAGGGAACTATGGATCCATTAACTTAACCCAAGTTCCTGGAAAAAATTATGCAGAAGTTTATGAGTTCATAAAGAGAAATCCCGTTTAAATAATTTGACATACATCTGTTACATGGTCACACACCTAGTGGATGAAGGGAAGGCAGTGTTTGTAGTTTTCTCACATGTTAGAAAGGTTTTTGATACTGTCCCTCACAGCATCTTGCTGTGGGTTCATGGTACACTGGGTGAAGAACTGGCTGGAGTGCAGATCTCAAAGGACTGTGGTGAATGAAGCTACATCTGGCTGGTGACCAGTCAACAGGGATGCTTCTCAAGGTTCAGTTCCAGGGCCGACTTGGTTCAATCTATTTATCAATAATCTGGATACAGGAGTTGAATGCACCATTAACAAGTTTGCTGATGATCCCAGACTGTGAGGTGCTGTTGACTCCTTTGAGGGACAGAATCACAGAATTGATTATGTTGGAAAAGACCTTTGGGGTCATCATGTCCAATCTGTGACCTAACACCACCTTATCAACTAGACCACAACACTGAATGCCACATCCAGTTTTTTCTTAAACGCCTCCAGGGATGGTGTCTCCACCACCTCCCTGGGCAGCCCATTCCAATGCCCAATCATTCTTTCTGTGAAGAACTTCTTCCTAATGTCCAACCTAACCTCCCCTGGTGCACCTTGAGACTGTGTCCTCTTGTCCTGTCACTGGTTGCATGGGAGAAGAAACAGAACCTCACCTGGTTACAGCCTCCTTTCATGCAGTTGTAGAGGTGTAAGGTGTCCCCTGAGCCTCCACTTCTCCAAGCCAAACAACCCCAGTTCCTTCAGCCACTCCTCAGAGGACTTGTGTTCCAGACCTTTCATCAGACTTGTCCCCCTTCTCTGGACAGGCTCCAGCATCTCAACGTCCTTCCTAAATTGAGGGGCCCAGAACTGGACACAACACTCAAGGTGTGGCCTCACCAGTGCCGAGTACAGGGGAAGAATTATTTCCCTAGTCCTGCTGGCCACAGTATTCTTGATACAGGCCAGGATATAACATGAGCACACTGCTGGCTCATGCTCAGTCTGCCATCAATCAGTACCCCCAGGTCCCTTTCTCCCTGACTGCTGTGACCCCAGCCTGTAGTGCTGCATTTGTGGCGAAAGTCTTGTTAAACCTCATATTGTTGGACTTGGCTCATTGATTCAGCCTGTCCAGTTCCCTCTGCAGAGCCCTCCTGCCCTCCAGCAGATCAACATTCCCCCTCAACCTGATGTTCTCAGCAAGTTTGCTAGTGTTAGACAGGAGGTTTTGCAGAGGGATCTGGATAGATTGGAACACTGGGCTATGATTAATGGGATGAAATTTAACAAGTCCAAATGCCAGATCCTGTACCTAGGATGAAGTAATGCTGGACACAATTATAAATGAGAACAGTGTCTGGACAGCAGCCCTGAAGCTGGGGATGCTGGTCAGCAACAGCTCACTGTGAGTCAGCAGCCTGTGCCCTGTCAGTCCAGAGGGCAACTCATGTCCTGGGGAGCATCAAACACAGCATCACCAGACAGTCAAAAGAGGTGATTACCCTGCTGTATTCACTGTTGTTATGGACTCACCTTGAGCACTGTGTGGAGCTTTGGGGTCACCAGTTTACAAAGAGTTTGTAGGCCCTTGAATACCTCCAGAGGAGGACAACAGAGCTGGTGATGTGGTTGGAACATGAGGACCTATGAGGGAGATGCTGAATTTTAACCCTGGTATCCAGGAATTGGACATATGGGAATGGTTCAAAGCTGTGCCAGGAGACGTTTAGACTGGACATTAAGAAGCATGTTTTTACCAAGAGGATGGTTAAACACTGGAATGGACTTCCTGGAGAGATGACCTTGACAACATGCTTTAATTTTTGGTCGGTCCTGAATTTGTTGGGCAGTTGGACTTGTTGATCTTAGAAGGTCCTTTCCAACTAAAAGATTCTATTCTAGTCTAGTCTAGTCTAGTCTTGTCTACTGAATGTGTCAGGTGAGGACCAGCTCTGTGTTTGATTAGTACCTGACACAGCAGGGTCTTCATTAATGGCTGGAAACCCTAGGCACTAATACAAATAAATAAATCATGGTTCTCTGCTTTCACCTCTATGTGAAGATAAAGGAAACTCAAGGCTAATCTCTGTCTGTTTCAATGTAGTATTTCATAAGTTTCAAAAATTCCTTCAGGTCTTTGCATTTTTTATAAACTGATATGCATAATGAGTCATTCCAATTGCTGCCTTACAATGATGTTATAAAAGTTCATTCATTAAAGCTTTAAAATCCCACATCCACTTTATATACACACATACATGTAATATCTATAATTTATACAGAAGAATATAAGTGACACAGGTGATCATATACCTTGATGAAGACTACGGCAAAAGTGAGTTAAATCCTATATTCCTATTCTGAGAAACAATTTTATGGCCATTAAAAAAATTTAACTTTAATGAGGCAATGAATAAATTTTAATATGTTGAAAATACTTTAATGTACTTCTGAGATCTAAAAAAAATTATAAGTGAATCCCAGGCGAAACCTAAAAAGTAATCTTGATTGAACTATTAGACTTAAAAAATATTAAGAATAAAATAATCTGTCTGCAAATTATAAAAAATATTGTTTGTATTTTATTTCTGTGGATAACAGCTTTACAACACTGAGTACTTTATTTTATGTATGATATACCAAGCTAATTAATTACGCGGGACATATTTGAAAAAGATCCATGGTGAGTGAATAATATATGTTCAGGATAGACAGATGCAGAGGTCGTAGTAGAGTATAAAATTTTCATTAAGATTCATTTCGAGATAATTATATTCCTTGTAAATTGAAAAGTCTCAACTGAGTTCCACCTTTTTCAAAATGTGTGAACTAAACTCTCTACCACAAAAAAAATTCTATGTATTCTCTTGGGATTTTTTTGTCAGAATATGTTTCTGGAATTCTTTAAAAACTGTTTGAAACATTTCTGTTTAGACTCTTATACACAGATCTTTTCAACTGGATAGCTTCACTACAATGGACCCAAGCTGACAGGTCATGGAGACAGAGTAAGTAATTAAGTATCAAAATCTCAGAAAGCACCAAAAAAACCCTCTGGTGACAGTAAAATAGAATGTTCTGTCCACCCATCCCTTTCTCCCATTTTCCATTTACTTGTATCATTTTTGAGACACCAGACCATATATAAAATGCTCTCTTTTTGGAGGCCCAGTATTCAACACTGACAGGGCTGCACTGCAGAGATTGTGTATAAAGAAAAAAAAAAGGAAAAAAGAAAAAAAAAAAAGAAAAAGAAAAAAACACAGAAAAAATTGTTGTGGCTGCTTTCTCTACAGAAACATTCGTGAAATTTGCCCACTGGAAATTGTGTTTGAGTAGCTTAAGAAAGAAGCCTTGGAGTTAGTGGAATGCAGAACAGATGCTCATACAGAAGAGAGAAGCTTACTTCATTGCATGATCCCGTCAGAAAGATGAATAAGGAACACTCTAAGTTGCTTTATATAGTATGAATTCTGTTCTTTTTCCTTCTGCTATTCAAAGAATTTCAAATATTATATTAAATACACGGACCATTCCAGATAAGCACTATTATGGAAGACATGCAGTTAGTCTTCCCAGCTGTTTTTGAGTTATATAAATTGAAAATTTTTGACAAAAGGCTTTATAGTATGTTTCAAACATGGATGCTGTATATTGGAGTTAATGGGATGTGCTTTTGGGTTTTAAATCCCTTATCATTTTTAGATGCCACGTAATGTAAGATTTAAGGAATGGATAAAGAGGGAAAAATTCCTCTAGGAACTTAAAATACTGAAACTCTATTGGAATTAGATAAACTCACAACTTCATTGAGTGTGTGCTTCAATGCTGGTGTGTAACAATCAGTCAGTTATGTAGGTTTATATTTATTTTCTTCTTCATGTGTGGTTTTACTCATGAAAGTCTGTTGTAAAGTTGCAAAAGAAAATGTAAAAAGGAAAAATAGCAGGAGAAAGAAAATTGACTACTTCACTTAGATCTTAAAATGCATAGCAATCAGGAGGATTTCTAGGGACCAGAATAAAATACGAGTGACAGATCTTTGATGTGCTAAAATTCGACTTTATGCCTTTCATATCATTGCATTTTAGCCAGATACATATTAGGAAGCATAGTCACTAGACTCAAAATTAAATATGTTTATTTGATAGCTGAAAAGACATATAGATCCTGGAAGCTTTTCGGTTTATGTAATAGCTTGAATCTCATGATATTTAATCTCTAATGTAAGACAGGCCAACATCTGATCACTTCAATATCTACAAATACCGGTACAATTTGCACACCTACTGGGATATGGGACACTGAATCTGTTCTCTACTAGAGGCCACAGATATTGAACAAATACTCTCACTTATGAATTCAAATCTACTTTCTGTAACGTTATAGAATGAATAAGGTTGAATGAGGTTTCTGGAGATTATCTAGTTCAATAACTGCTGCTTACAGAGATTCACTACAGCAAGTTGACCAGCATTGTCAGTTGGGTTTTGAATATCTCCAAGGACAGACACTTCACAACACCTTGTTCCAGTGTTCAGACACCATCACAGTACAAAAAAAAAATGAAAAAACAAAAACGAACAAAAAAAACACCTTCTTCCTATGTTTAAATGCAATTTCTTGTATTTCATTTTTTGCCCATTCTTTTTTGTCATGTTACTGGGCACTTCTGAGAAGTGTGACACTGTCTTCTCTGCTCGCATTCTCAGACATTTATACACATTGATAAGATCTTCCTGAGCCTTCTCTTCTACAGACTGAACAGCACTCTCACTGTCTGCTCATGTGTCAGATGTCCCAGTGCCTTCACGATTTTTGCAGCTTTGCACTGGACCTGCTCCAGTATGTCCAATTGTCTTGTGCTGGTGTATTGGTTCTAACTGAGGTAGAATTCAGCATCCCTGCCAGTGCTGTGCTTCAGTTGATAACACGGCAGTGTTTCGGCTACTGCTGAGAAGCACTGTCCCTCTAACATTCTCCCCCATCAAGGGGCAGAGCATGGGCAAGACCTCGGGAGGGAAAACAAGCAGGCCAGCTGACCCGAAGGAACCAAAGGGATATTCCATACCATATGACGTCAGCTGAGAGAGAGAGGAGGAAGCGAGGGGGCATTCTTTAATGTCTGCTTTGCGACGGGACCGCTATGCATCCTAAGGCCCTGCTTCCCAGGACATGCCTGAACATCGCTTGCTAATGGGAAGTAGAGATTGACTTTCCTTCTTTTTGCTTATGCACGCGCAGACCCTTGCTATCACTTCTCTATTGTCTCAATAAAAACTGCTGTATCTTGACCCACTGATTCATCTTGTCCTTTCCCCTGTCCCTCTGGGGGAGCGAGCTATAGGGCAGCTTGGTGAGCACCTGGCACCTAGCCAGAGTCAAACCATCACAACTGGGGAGTCCAGAACTGGAAACAGTGATCCAAATGTGTCTCAGCAGTGGGGAAGGACCCCCACCCTTGACCTGCTGGAAGTGTTCTTCCTCATGCAGCCCACGATGTTATTGTCCTTTTCTGCAAGGGCACATTGATGGCTTATGTTCAGCTCAGTGTCCAGCAGGACCCCAGGTCCTTCTTTGAAAAGGTTATTGATTTCTGGCTGGATGACACTTCCCCCCCGGCCTGTCCATGACTGTGCTCCTCAGATGCAGGACTTTGAACTTTAATTTCTTGTGCTTCCTGATATTCCTGTCGGCCTATTTCTTCAACCTGCAGAGGTCCCTCAGAGGGGTGGTGCACACATCTGGTTTACTGACTGTTCCTTCCAGTTTTGTATCACCTGTGAACTTGCTGAGGGCTCACTGGGCTCCGTCATCTAGATCATTAGGGAAGTTGATAAACTAAAGCAGCCCTGCTATCATTCCCTGGAGTTTGCCTTTAGTGACTTCATGCTACTTATCATAACCCTTTGGCAACAGCAGTTCTGTCAGCTTTCACTCCACGTAAATGTTCTTTCACGTGGTCTGCAATCCATCAGTTTATTAGTGAGGATGTTATGGGAAACATTTTTAAAGCTGTACTACAGTCAAGATAATCAACACCCACTGCTCCCCACACATCCATCAAAGCAGTCATTTACAAGGCTATCAAGTTCTTTACCACTCTCTTAAATGTGTTTTTTTCCACAAATTATTGCTGCTTTTCTACTCAGATGCACAGACACAGCAAGATCTTTTCTTAATTATGTGAACAGACATTTAAAATGCTTAAAGGTAGCATGCTTATTAGAAGTAGGCTTGTGAATCTGGGAAAAGTAATACCTAAGAGGACGCTTGAAATGGGAGCTTGGGAGCAACTGAGAAGTAGTTTATGCAAAACACATTTCCCATAGCATACCAAATGCAAGAAAAACTGTTTGTGGGATAGTTTCTGGAAAGGAGAATGTGAGCAGTCCTTGGGCACCATGTTTTTGATAGGGAGCAAAATAAATTATTAGGCCAGGAAGATGGAAAGATGTACCTGAAATATCACCCCAAAACAGAAAAGAAATATACTTTGTCAAAGAAAAAGCATATTCTATAATGAGTTGCCACCAATTAAAACAAGAAAACAAAACCAACCAAAACCCAAACCAAAACCAAGCAAACAGAAAAAGGAGCTATCTCCAGGAAACAGGAACCAAGTCAGTGGCTCAATAAAACCAGGGAACAGTACTGTTTATGTGAAATTCACTCAGTGAAAAATAAAACAAACCAAAAACCCAAAAAAAACCAACCCTGCCCAAACACTTATCCCATCGAAGATTGGAAAGCCTTTCCAGATAAACTATGTTAAAGCTGCTTGATTAGCTTCATACACATAACATGAATGTTAACTATGGCTATGGCTGTACAGAAGTTTCTGTTCATTTACAATCTGATAGATTTTCAGTCCAATGTTAACTTCAGTTTCCTAACAAAAAGATAAAAATTAAATACATGCTTGATAGAACAAAAAATAATCAGTCTTGAGGCATGTTTCATAAAAATAGAAGTTTTTTTATTGTATTCAATTTGTTTCCTCACCTGGCATAGATGCAGTAATGATACAGAGAAGAGCAGGAGGGGATATTGTAGAGATTTGTAATGCATAAGAGTTTGATGGGTGATCACTTTCTCTTTTTAGACTACCATCTCAAGGGATGGAATCATATTACTATTAATTCTGTCTTTGACATGTCGTGGAAAATATCCACAGGTTGCTGGATTATTCTGGCAAAGTTGGTGAAAGTTTGGTATTTGCTTTGAGCATTTTTTGCTTCAGCATATATAGATACTTTTGAGTTTGCAAGGGCAGCTTAGGATTTTTTTTTTCAGAAATTGTTTCCTTGCAATTTTCACTGATAATGAAGACATTTTCAATGCAAGTTATTTGCATGATGGCAATAACAATAAAGAGTAATAAAGTAATAAAAATGTAATGGCCAAATAAGATGGAGTAAATAGTTGTAAAGTTATCTATTCAAAGTTCGTAACAGTAACAAGAAAATAAATAATGTGTGATAGTAATTACCATCTCAGGGCATCCAGACCAAGTTAGAAACATTAACTGTGCCCATAGTTGTAAATACATCTTCTGCTAGTGTAAAAATTCTTAGCATATTACTGTATTTGGACAGTTTTGCCATAAATTCTGCGTAGCAGTCTAAATGCATGTATAATATGTGCACCACATATATTATATCTTACAAAGCATATCTGAAATGCATTTATAGAAAGAAAATATAGTGTACAAGGAAACTGCATGAATATTAAATACCTCTCAACTTTCACAGTTACATAAATAGAAAGATCCAAACACATGACCTGCCTAATAAATTCCTAGTGAATTCTTGTGTCTTGTTGGATTATGAGTAAGGTCTGAAGGTTGAGAAATTTTCTCCCTGAAATACAAGTGAATTATAAAGAATGTCATCTAACACCACTTAGATAAAAGACACGGATGTCTTGAAGACATTAAAGAAGTTAACGTGGACAGCTGCCAAAGAGCAGGTGGGAAGATGGCAATTGTGTCTTAGTGGCTGAGAGTTGAGCTTCTGCTGGACAGCATCCGGATGGATCTGCATAAAAAAGTACTGAATTCTAGGAACTGTCACAGCAGCTGGGAAGAGGCACTAGCAAAGGTCAGGAAGAGCTTTGGGAAAGGAACTTCACTTTTAGAAAATGATTGAGTTTTCTAGCATTTCTTCAGAATGTGGCTGAACTAAAGCAAGCGCATATGAGTTGTGTTGCAGTGCCTCTGGGGGTAGCTGACTGCCTGGCCAGGCCCTGCTGTGCCGGCGCTGTGCCTCCAGGCCGGCTGCCCCGCCCCCATGCTGGTGCAGCCGGGGGTGGCACGGCCCCGGCCGTCGTGGGGGCTTCCTGGCCACAGCGCGAGGGGCGGTCCCTGCCTGAAAGGGCAGCTCATTTCTTCCTGTGCCGGTGCAGACAGCCGAGTGGCTGGGCGGTGTCCCTGTCAGTCATTGTAATTCTCTGCAGCGATTGGCTCTCTCCCGACTGCCCGCCCCTTGCTTCCGTACTATAACAGACACCCCTGACAGCAATTTTGTCTTTACCCACGCCCTCCGTGGCTCCAGAAATAAAAACGTGCTGGCAATAAGTGGAAAAGAACCCTTCCTTGTGTCTCTACTTCCCTGCTTAAATTAAACCGCTGTACGTGAACTAAGCCTAGACTCTGCGGGAGCTCTGATGCAGGCTCGACTCTGTTCAACAGAGACTGGGTGAAGCCAAGCCGCTTCTCTCAGGTCACGAGACCGCTGCTGAAGGCTCTGAGTTGCTCACGCTTTTTACCCGCGGCAGAGCTGGGCCTTATACTTAGTGCAGAATCATGATCTTTCATAGAGCATTGTGCAAACACAAGTAACAATTTTCTAATCCACAGTAAACTGCAGGAGCAGGAAAGATGGGGCATACTCCTTGGCTACAATAACCAGGTCCTTCTATATCTCTCTGTCCTTGTAACACAGAGAGAAGAAGAAAGTGAAGAGGAAAATATGGCAGGATGGAAGTCCAGGTATCAAAACTGATTATCATTGTCGATTTCTCCAAACTCTTCACACCATTTTGTTTTTTTTCACAGAATACACAGTGCTTTTAGTATATTTATTTTTTGTTTTAATTATAATTTATTTTTTTAATTATAATTTCTTGCTTTATTTTTACTTTGGTTTTAAATCATGGTGATGTTTACATGCCCATTCCAGATAGCTGCTCTTTTTAAATGGCTTAGTTTATTGAACTTTCCCATTTTCTAAAGGTCTTATTTTATCCACTAAAATTTAGAGAAAGGGAAAGCTAAAATATTAAGTTGAAATACAACAGTAAATGAAGCACTTCACCAGTCCTGCTGAACTGATGCCAAATTAGTTGAAAGTAGTTAGCATAAAGAGACACAATTAAAATCACTACCCATGTCAGCAGACAAATCAATATGGTACCTATATAATCAGTTAGTTCCTCTCAATCCATCAAATTAATCACAGACAGAATGGCACCTCCTTCACTCAAGAGATGCACTGGATGTTTGGAGCAAGTCATTTTGAAACAGGCAGTGTCCAAGCAATTATTCTTCAAGACTGTTGTGTGTGACATGGAAGTAAAAGTATTTGGCATGCCTTTTCCTCCAGCTTTTAACACCAGCCGTGCTCTCAGCTTGCGGGTCAAACTCACTTTCTCCTAAAGTGTCCACTTTCTCCTAAAATCTTTTCTAGATTTATAAACAGGTCATAGACATAATGTGTTTTATACAAAGCAAGATATTAGTCATCTTCCATTTTCCAGATACACATTTTCAGCCAGTACAAGCAAAATGGACAGTTTATAGCTTTCTAAACTGTAGGAAGTTACTTTCACATGCACCAGGAATAATGTCTGCTGCCAAGAAAACTGGGGAATTAAGGAACATTTGGTGTCTTTGGTTCTGCCTTTTCATTGTTTCCCATTATAATTACCTGGTCCTGCTGCTGAATGCAGAAGAATTAAGAGGAAACAAAGTCACATATCTTTTTGTTTCCTCTGATTCATCCAGAGGAATATATTTTGTGTAGAACTATAGGTATAAAATAGAGTTCAGTATGAAAATCTCTTTTTTTAGGTTGAAACAGGAAGCCTGAAGTGGTTCTAATTCCAATGGCCAGCGTCTTCACTAGTATGACAGACACTGAATCACAGAATATGTTGAGTTGGGAGGGATCCACAAGGATCATTGAGTCCAATTCCTGGCCCTGCACAGGATACCCCAAGATGCACACCGTGTGCCTGAGAACATTGTCCAAATGCTTCTTGAACTCTGTCAGGCTTGGTGCTGTGACCACTTCTCTAGGAGGTCTGATCCAGTTCTCAGTCACCCTCTGGGAAAAAAACCTTTTCCTAATATCCAGCCTAAACTTCCCCTGACACAACTTCAGGCCCTCAGGTCCTGTCACTGGTCACCAGAGAAAAGAGATCAGTGTCTGCACCTCCTCTTCCCCTCATGAGGAAGTTGTAGACTGTGATGGATCTCCCCTCCTCCAGGTTGAACAAAAGATCTGATTTATGTAATATTCACGTAATGCATAGAGTAGTGCCGTGTGAACTGGGAACCTGAGGTTTGCTACAGCTCTTCCTACCTGTTGAGAGACGGTACAGAGGGAGGCCAGAAAGAAGCTTTGCACAAATGAGGTTCACGGTTTTCCCATAAAGGGCATCTGCAATTTTTTCTTGTGCCCCATTCCACTTTCCACACCTTGCTGATGCAGTCTCTGCCTGTGGACACTGAAATATGGAGCACAAAATCTGTGAAGTTCATCCTTCCTGGGTGGTCAACTCTCACAGGAAGCTGTGGCCAGAGTAGGATATCTGTAGCAGGGGAGACCTCTGAGAGAATTTCCAGCAACATTACTAAAGGAAAACCCAAATGGTAACCTAGAAGGAACACATGCCATTGGGTTGCACCAGTTGCTGGCACTATGGGAAAGAGCAAAAGCAGCATTTCAGTCTGATTCCTTGGAGTCACCATGGGGCAGGTTATGACCAGTATGTTTAGAGTTAAGAGCCATTCAGCATAGAAATTCCCAGCAGGAACTTTTCCTCTTTTCCTGTTCCCTGTGCCACTGTAATGTGGCAGGCTGACTAACTCCCAATCAGGCCACAGGGAGCATAGAACATGGGTAAAACAAGAGGAAGCATTGCCTTCAGTGAAATCTTTGCTTGAAGGAGACCAATCACAATATTGATCTGCATGGTGGGTTTTTGCTTTATTGTGTTAACATAAGTACCTCTTAACTGATAAATAACAAAATATATGTCTAAAACTGAGGTCTTACAATAGGTGTATCTACTATTCTCGTCAGAGGTTGTGATATCATAATAGGGGAAAGTATTCACAATCACCTGGGTAATTTAGAAACATACATTCCATTTTGCTTTGCTCAATTCTCATATAAATGTTTTTGAAAATTTTGTTCAGTTATGCTACGGGGAAAAATGGGATAAAAATAGAAAAGAAAAAAAGGACCAAGTAAAACTCAAGAATAAGATAATATTAAAAAAATGAAGTGTCAAGTTTTTTAAAGTCTTTGATAAAGAGACTGTAATAACTACTTCTTTGCAAGAGTACATTCCTAAAGTACTAAGGAACTATCTTAGGAATTACCTTTCATTTACTGTGAGAGTGGATTAAAATTGCAAATGTTACTGTGTCAAATAGCGTATTTAATAATTTACCTTCCTCGCTTCACAGTGAAAAAGAGACATTTTCTGAGAAGATAAAGGGTGATAAAAATTTTTCATTATACAGAGTGGTCAGTATAGAGAAAATCAGTATCTCTGAGAAAATAGTCAGATATTTCATTATTTATCTGCATCTAGTTTTTGACAACGCAAAATGATATGTTTTCATTTCTGTTGCTCATCTTTTTCTGAAGGACAAGCATATGACCTTTAAATCTCCAGACTCTATGAGAGAGGACAATTTAGATTAAAGAAATTAACCACATTATATTTGCCATATTTATAAAATGAAAAATTGCTCAAATAAGGTTGTGCAATTTTTACCCTAAATTTTTAATCTTACAGAAGTGTATTTATCCTACCAAATTAGATTAATATGTTTTTCTTTAATTTTGCTCTCTACCTTGTGGGCCAGAATAATAGCACATTCATATAAATAAATTTTCTTTCTTTGCGTTGGCACTGGGTAGCTTTTTTAGTAAAATACCTCCTTGGAACAAGATGAAATCTACATCAGTTGCCTCAAAACAAAAGTAACTATTAACCACATAGTTGACATGCTGTGTAATAACAAAGGTGTCTCTCAATGGGGAAATTTCAGAAAGCTGTAGATTACTTCACCTCTCCTGCATACTAAGCATATATTCATGAGGACTTAGGGCAAAGAAAGTAGTGTTCTTTAAATTCATACCCTAGCTTTCTTTGTGGTGATTTTCCCTGCATATTTCTGTATGAACATTCAAATCCTCTTTGCTGTGGAGTCCCACCACAGGTTTGTGTCAGCTTCAAGTTAAGTTAAATGACTGATACTGAAGACAGTTAACTTGATGGAAGGAGATAAATATAATTTGAACATAGAGTAGAAACATTATTAATGACAATTAGATTGCTGCCTCAAAACCCCTTGTCATATTTATTTTCTGTAAATATTGTCTCTACTCAAACAGTGAATTCTGCTGATTTAATGTCTTGAAAAAGAGGATTTGGGGGGTATTACCGGTTAGTACCAGTTATTAGCTGCTTATCCCGGCTTATTAGCCGAAGACGCAGAAATAAATGAGAGCCGGAGTCCGAGTCGTGTTCAGAGCAAAGGGCGGAAGGGGGAGAACCCACCTTCGTTTAATTCTTATATACACTTTTTGAAATCACAGATCATTGGAGAAAATTAACACTTCCGTCTCTAACTATATTGGTTAAAAGAAGTGTCCATCAAAAGGATCTGTGTCCATGGGAAAGGAATGTAAAAAGATAATTTTTACAACAACATAGCTATGTTTACAGAATCTCGTCCTTGAAACTGTCTAACAGAGAGAACTAGCTATTTTAACAGTGAAAAATGGGCAACGGGGGGGGGACAGAGGACAGACACTGGAGCATGAGAAAGAAAGAAGAGAAAACAGAATTTTTGAATGAATTAAATTGAACATGATATCCTAGAGAAGTTTTGAATAACCCTGCAGACTTCTGTTTCTTTATCTCAATTGTCTTGAACTCATATAATTTATTTATTGTTTAAATGTTGTTTGGAACCAAATCACTGCATAAGAACAAACCCTAGACATGTATCTGTCCAGGATTTGCATTATGGAGTGTGCTGATGTATGTGTACATGCATACATACACATATATATTGATATACAGATGCTTAGCTTAATTTTTGGTTTGGTTTTAGCATTTCCTTATATATCAGTAAGAGCATAGGAACATGAAGTGAAGATTTGCACAGTAGGAAAGCACCGCAAATTTCTCTCTGACTTTCAGTAGGATGTCTGTCTTACTCTTCTCTGTGACTAAAAATCTTTCTGCAGTGTATAAAACTGTGTCGTTATTCAGTGTGCTCCTCATATGGGCTACTAGGGGTATTAAAATTCCAAGACACTGCAGTAGCTCATAAAAAAGGTTGGGGTGTCATTGTTCTTTTTAATTTATCAAAATGTTTGTAAGTCTGACACTGATTTAGACTATATGCAATTCTCATAAGTAGCAGGCCGCTATGTACTGCTGATTCTTTCCCACGGATAGTACAATGATTGATCTTTCATCATAAGCAAATTAATAATAGATTCAGAATTCTCAAGAGATTTTTTCTTTTTGTTCATTGTTTTATTTAAAAATGACAGTATTTTGTGTTCTTAAATTGACACTATACTTTAATAGTCACTTTAGGACTTCTTTCATATAATCATACGGTATCCTGAGTTATCACTGGAAAAACTGATCACTTAGACATTGAGAGATGAGTTACAGCTTTAGTCTTACACTAGTTTGAACCGTTTTATTTTCACTAGGTGGAGCATTATTATCACACCAGGATTTTTTTTACATTAGAAAGATACTTTTGAAGTCAAGGAAGAGAAAAAAATAGATTGAGCTGGAGAATTTGATTCCAGATTGATATAAGTTTTTGTGAAGTGTGTGAGGATTAAAGTATGCAAACATCTGTATTCCAAACCAGCTTGATTGGTCTGCCTCCTTATCTTGTGAATTCTGTCTCCCTAGGTCATCATTATCTTTTCAGACTTTGACTGAAAAAGCAAATAATTTAAGGTAAAAGACATGGTGTTCTTTAACAACCTCATGAGGGGAAGTAGAGGGGCAGGTACCAATCTTTTCACCCTCATGACAAATGAGACAAATGACTTACTCTCGGACAGAGTTCAAACCACGACATTTTTGGTGGAGAATGCGGGCAAATCAGGTTATCGTGTTTGGGAACTGAGATAGGAATACTGGCTGAGAGAAAACGTAGGTAAAACAAGTATTAAGATTGCAATAATGAATCTAGGGGTGGATTTTTATTTTGGTTTGGTGTTTAATTTCTTAAATATGTTATCTCAGAGGCGAGGGGTGGAATGTGGTGGTTTGACAGGGGGTCTGGGTTTTTTGGGCGTGGTAGGGGCCAGAAAGATGGCTCCTGTGAAAAGCTGCCAGAAGCTTCCACAGCTGTCCAGGCAGGGCCTGTCTCTGATGGCTCCTGAAGATGGACATATGGCAAGCCACAGCTGGGCCAATTAGGAAAGAAGGTAACGCCTGTATGAGAATGTATGTAAGAAAGGGTCACAGTAGTACGCACGCGCATGTCATGTAGTTTTAGATAGGCAGGGGAGAAGGAGTACAGCATGTAGAAGAAATAACAGATATGGACACCAGCAAAGTCAGCAAGAAGAAGTAGGAGGGAGGAGGAGGTGCTTCAAACAGCGGAGCTGAGACATCTCCGCAGCCTGTGGCAAGAACTGTACCAATGCAGTGTTTCCCTGCACCCTGAGGGTCCATGAAGGAGCCGAGATCCACCCCACGACAGAGCAGGAGGGGGTGAACTCCTACAGGAGGGACTTTGGTCTGGTGGCAGGCTGATGCAGATAACAAGGCCTTTGATCCTGGGAACTAAAGGAGTCAATTGAGTTAAAAAAGCCTTGTGTCATCCCTACCCTAAGTTTGGACCAGCCTGGCCTTGGGAGGAAAGAGAACAAGCAGCAGTGACTGGGTGGGCTTCCTGCCAAGAGGGAAAACATAACTTCTGCAAAAATGCCACAGTGTTTGTAAGAAGAGGAGAAAAAATCTGCCTTCTCTCCCAAGAAGAAAACATCTGAGGAATGAACTGACTAGGAGAAAACCCCCCCTCCCTGGTTCTCCTTACTTTCAAAGAGAAGGAGGGAGGGCTGTTGTGGGAGGGGGATGGGGGGGAAGAGGAAGAGTGTTTCAAGAGATGTCTTGCTTACTCCTTTAACTCTGTAATAAATTCATTTTATCACTTTTAAGATTTAAGCCTGTTTTTGCCTGCCTTAATTAGAGGTTTTTTTCTCTCTCAGTATCCTTATGTCAACTTGGTACGAAATTCCTCTCCCCTGTCCGGCTATAGAGGGGGGGCGGCTTTCATGGGGCTTTGGTGTTCGGACAGAGTTCAAACCATGACACAGGACTTGAAGCAAGAATATGAAACTGAGTTGTGGGAGGTTTAGGTTGGATGTCAGGAAAAGGTTTTTCATCCAGAGGGATGGAACAGGCTCCCTGGGGTAGTTGTCACAGCACCAAGCCTGTCAGAGCTCACAAAGTGTCTGGAGAAACTCTCAGGCACATAGGGTGATTCTTGGGGTGTCTGTGCAGGGCCAGGAGCTGGACTAAATGAACCTGATGGGTTCCTTCCAACTTAGCATATTCTGTCATTCTGGGATTTCTAGAAAAAAAAAAAAAATGGGGTGTCTTCCATGGTGCAGATTTTGCTGTTTAAAGCATATATTGGCAAATGATGAAATTATGTTTTAGGAGACTGTATTTAGTGATTAGTTTTATAATAACATAACGAATTGTATACCATTTGGGGTCTAACAAACTCCAAAGTGAATAAATTCAAAGAAAAAAATTCACTCCTAAGAGGTGCCTTTTTTGAAACTAGGGAAATTGCAGCTGGGGAAAGAATAAGAGTACTTTGCAGAAGAGCAGCCTGGCTGAAGCTTCTCAGTGTCCAAGATATGTGTATTCAGAGCGTTAACAGTGTGCTGTCAACTTTAACCTCACTGAGAAGCACAAAAGTGCTAAGAAAATTGCAACAAATGTGTGACAAAACACCGATGCTATATTCAATTATAGCAAGAACTGTGTATCCATACTCATGGTTAACACTGTTCTTTTATGTTTTCAACACTACTCTTAGCTGAAATCCCACAAATATAAGTGGTAGATCAGCTTTTTCTGATGTCTCTGTAAAGAAGCTTCATATTCCCAAGAAAGCCTTGTTTAAGCTTATACCTTTTCCTGCTTTTTCTTATTGGTTCCTTCTTTCTTAATTTTTAGCCAAGTATACAGGAGGTAAAACACTTTTGCATATGTAGGATACTTTAGGTGCATTGAACCTAAGACTTTGTCCCTCAGGATGGTACAAAAGTATCTGCAGTGCTGTAGTTGGGTCAGTATAGAATTTAAAAAGGGATGAACCTCGCCACACAGGCACTTTCAGTTTCTGATAGTTTCAATCAGAAATGGCATATGTGTCAGAAGAGCAGCCTAGAGCAGCTGTTTTGAGTTGTGTTTGTGTCTGAGCTGCTCTGCGTGTGGCAGCTGGTGGCAGGTAGGCTGTTACAGCTGACACAGGCTGTGTCTGCTCAGCAAATGAGACAACAGTTTTCTGCTTGCTAATGCCGGTCATATATATACATGCATCTACACTGTGTTAAAAAATCAGTGAGCAAATATACTTAAATTAGCTTAAAGCCAGTTAGTTCAGTTATCAATTGAAGAATAGACCTCAGCTTTGTTTAGCTGTCCAAGAATGAATGCAGTGTCACTGTAGTGCATCTGAAAACCTGTGCTGATAGAGCATTGAAAGCTCTTGTCCTTTGACCATGTGGCTTTCTGACTCGAGCTGAAGGCATCATTTACTCTGATGTCCATTAGGGAATACTTTGTTATGCATATAAAGTTCTAGATGTTCCAATGTTAAAACTGAGTATCCTTTTGAAACAAACTGTGTATGGATCTCCTTAGGGTAAAAGAATAGTACAGAAATGTAAAGTAAACACTAACAGACTGAGGTCTAATGATTTGTATCCTCAAGCAATACAATTACATTTCTCCTGCACTTACTTGTGTCAGTGGAAATGCTTCAAATATGTCTTAGAACTTACACCTGTGTTATGATTCTTATGCATAACACAGGTCCACTCTGAGGGGTGACTAACTAGATTTTCAGTACGTTAAATATAACTTCTTTATAGACAGCTATGTATTGTCATCAAATGTTTGACAAAGTAATAGATAGCAGATTAAAAGTAATTTTTGAGCTCTGTGTACTTTCTGGGACACTACTTTCCACAATCTTCCTGCCAGCCTAGCATAACAGATGGGTGTTGAAAAGGAGAGCAAAATTTTCAAATGGTTTCTTCAATTGTGGTTTTGTGGCTCCCCTAAATTGTCCTAAATTGCAGGAAAATATCTGTTATATATTTTGTAAGTAGTAGATAAAAAAAAATCAAAAAAAAAAACCAAACTAGATATAGATTGAATCCAAAATTAATGTTTTTCAAGATGAGAGAAGCCCAATGTGAAGAAGCTTTTCTGCAGCTATCCACAGAATAAAAAGGTTAAGAATACACAGCACTCCAGAAACTTGTTTAGTCCCCTGGCTTTCAAATCAATCATGTTATCAAATCAAGAATATAATTTTTCTTTGTGTGAGACCTAATGAATAATACATAGTATCTTAAGGAAAATACTCCAGTTTCTGTAGCCATTGGATTGCTTTATGCACAGTGTTTTGCTCATTATCTAATGATAACTGAGAGCTATATTTTTTAGTGACATGGAATACAATTAAATCAATAAAATGTCTATGGGCATTGTTGAAAGAGTGAAGTACCTTCTACCTGTTGAAAAATAAATCACAAATTAAAGTTAAGTGTGAAATACACTGCCACTATTTTTTTTGTCTGAACCATTTCTAAATGTGTCTTGGAATGTGTGAAATCTGTGTGATCTATCTGTTACGGGGACAAACCATAGGTTAATTTATATTATAAAAATACCATATAAGAAAATACATCAATGTATAGTCTAAAAAGGTTAAGTCAAACCCCTTTTTTTGCACAGAAAAACTAATCAAGTACAAATTTTACTATGAAGTGGAAAGATCAGATGGAGCTGCTGAAAAGTGTTAGGTGTTATAGTTCAGGGGTACCATAACAGTCTTTCCTGGCTTTAAATTATGTGACTCTATAGGCTCTTAGGTGTTACTGAGTGTTGTCTATGGGACAAGTGCTATTAGTAGTAGTAGCTTTGTACTATCCTAGGTTCTAAGAGTACCCTACTTCATCCTGGCTCCATGATGGAAGGAAAAACTGACTTGTATAAACAGCTTTTCTCATAAAGACATGAACTAGAACAAGCGCAAGAACAAGGGAAATGTGTTACTCCAGTAGATCCTGTCTGCGATACAACAAGACCATCAGTATTTCAGGAGACCCCAGCATCTGGGACTGAGCTGTCATTGCCATTTTCCCTTTTTTCTTCACCTATGGTTTACATGGATTTATTTGTAGCTTATATTTCTATTTCTAGTGATTAAAAAAGAAAGCTGTTTATTAAGGGCCATTCTACCTTTTTTGAAATTCTGGATAGTTAACCTAATTTCATTCTCAAGCCCTTTACATTTCTTTTTCCCCCTTTATTTAAATCTTGATCAGGACTATTTTCAGCATTTAAATGATGACTACTTCAAATAACAGGGAAAAACTTAATTACCTCTGGGCTCACTTACCAGCTCACTGGCAGTGGCTGACAATGAATCAGATATATTTCCACCAAGCCCTTTTGAAGATTCCTTGATGAAAGGCATGAAGATGTACAGAGAAGTCTTTCCGTCTTAATGCCTAAAATGTGAGAACATCTTGTGTGGTTTTCCTTTACCTTTTTTTCTTGGAATAAGAAAAGCTTTCTCCAAGAAGAAAAGTAAGTGCTCCTCTCCTCTCCTCTCCT
>VZRZ01005359.1:187422-255610 GCA_013398175.1 Climacteris rufus
TCCTCTCCTCTCCTCTCCTCTCCTCTCCTCTCCTCTCCTCAAAAGCACAGAGACTCACTCAGTAGCACATATTTAGTATCAATGGTGTAGGTAACTATTACCGCGATGCCTGTTATTACGGCTTATCCCGGTAATCAGTCGAGACGCAGAAATAATGAGAGCTGGAGTCCTAATGTTCTTGTTCAGAGCAAGGGCGGAAAGGGGGGAAACCCCTTTCGTTTAATTCTTATATACACTTTTAGAAATCACAGATCATTGGAGAAAGTTAACACTTCCGTCCCTAACTATATTGGTTAAAAGAAGTGTCCGTCAAAGGGATCTGTGTCCATGGGAAAGGAATGTAAAAAGATAATTTTTACAACAACATAGCTATGTTTACAGAAATCGTCCTTGAGACTGTCTAACAGAGAAAACTAGCTATTTTACAGTGAAAAATGGGCAACAGGTAACATCTTTTATTTTTTCTGTAGAGTCAGAGACATAAAACTTGAGAGTATCGCTCCACTTGGTCATGGTTGTAAGTCAGTAGAGGGCAGCAGTACACGTGCCCACTAAGCAGTTACTACAGTATAATGTACAATTTATTGATGTCTTAGAATGGATGGCTTGCTATATTTATGATAACATTTATTACAGGACATAGAGTTCATATCCCTGGAACAAACCATTTAGTTCATCTTGTCCAGTAAGCAGTTGACAGTGGCAGTGAATAACTGATGTCTCAGAGCAAGCATAAAAATAAACAAGATGCACTCAGCCAATTCTGCAGTGCCAAACCTCTGCAGGCGATTAGATAACACCCTCAAGCACGAAATCTGATTACCTTATTATCATCTTAGCTTTCATAGGCATGGATTCTAAGCAATATTATTAGTTATCCACTCCTCTTTAGAATGTAGCTGCAGTGTTTCGCCTCAATGAATTCCTGTGGCAACAATTTTCACAAACATATTACACAAACTTTTTCCTATTGATCAGTCTTGTTAACTGAATTTCAGCAGCTGAAACATATGTTCATATCTAAAATATAATGTCAGATACTTGAATGGACAGTTTAAATATGTTTTTAGACTAAGAATTTAGTGAAGCTTTTAATTAAAAGTCATAAAATTATGAGTTTTCCTTAGTGTTCTTGATTTTAAGGATAACAGAATGTGGGGGTTTCAAAAGAGAGAGAAAGACCTTTTCTCCATGCCCTAGTAGGAACAAAAGTCATACTACTTTTAAAACAAATCCTGAGATTTTCATGTGCCCACATGGAACTGAGAGCCGAGGATTTAAGATAATGATGAAACAGGATAAGACTTGCAAAATTCTGCAAGCTGATAACAGTGAGCTTATAATAGCTGCAAAAAGGGAGCCCATCCTAAGCTACAATGCCCTTGACAAACCTAAATGCATTTAATAGTACTGAGGGGGCTTGATTGATTAACTGCTGACAGACCTACCAAAGCAAGTATGATAAAAACCTAAGAACACCCACAATCTTAGCAGCTATAGTCTCTTGACTTCAATTCCTTCCCTCCTCCCCTTTGCAAGCAAGCTGGGAAAAAAGATATGGCTTGAAGAACAGCTTATAAGAAACTGAGACTTCTGTGTAATGAAACTTCTTACACTACTGTTGATGAAATTTGCATATTAGGACTTTAAAGAACAGGACTGATTGTCTGCTCTTTGGCTGCTTTGTTGGAATATGACTGTGACTCAACAATCCCCCTTCTCCAAATCGCCCATGGTGTGCTAGGAGTTTGGAATCACTCATGGTTATATGGTGGATAGACCCTGGCTGGACAACAGGTGCCCACCAAAGCTGCTCTATCCCTCTCCTCCTCATCTGGATAGGGGAGAGAAAATATAACAAAAGGTTCATGGGTTTAAAAGCAGGGAGAGATTTGCTCTCTTATATTTATTTTTTCTTGTGACAATTCACTTAATTCATGTGACAGTGAATTACTGTCACAGGCAAAACTTGACTTTGGGAATCTTGTTTAATTTATTACCAATCAAATCAGAGTAGAGTAATAAGAAGTAAAACCAAATCTTAAAACACCTTCCTCCTACACCTCTCTTCTTCCTGGGCTCATCTTCACTCCCGATTTTCTCTACTTCCTTCTCCCACAGTAGTACAGGGGGACAGGGAATGGGGGTTGTAGTCAGTTCATCACATGTTGTCTCTGCTGCTCCTTCCTCTTCAGGGGGAGGACTTTTTACACTCTTCCTCTGCTCTGGAATAGGGTGCCTCCCATGGGTGACAGTCCTCCATGAGCTTCTCCAACGTGAGTCCTTCCCATGGTCTGCAGTCCTTCATTAATTGCTCCAGTGTGGGTCCTTTTCATGGTGCGGAGTCCTTCAGGAAGAGGCTGCTCCAACATGGGTCTCCTACAGGGCCACAAGTCCTCCCAGCAAACCTTCTTCAGTGGGAATCCTCTCTCCACAGGCCCACAAGCCCAGACAGGACCCTGCTCCAGCATGGATTTCTCACAGGGTCACAGCCTTCTTCAAGCATCCACCTGCTCCAATGTGGGGTCTTTCATGGGCCGGAGAGGGATGTTGCTCTGCTGTGGAGCTCCATGGGCTGCAGGTGGACAGCTGCTTCACCATGGGCTGTACCAAGGGCTGCAGGGGAACCTGTGCTGCTCTCTCTCCTTCTTCACTGACTTTGGTGTCTGCAGAGTAGTTTCTCTCACAGATTCTCACTCCTCCCTCCAGCTGAAATTGAGTGGGTTTGGTTTTTTTTTCTTAATTTCTTAAGTGTTTGATGCCAGTGCTGTTACCATGATTGCTGATAGGGGCAGACTTGGCCAGCTGCAAGTCCAGCTTGCACGGACTGCATTGGACATGGGGAAAGTTTCTCATAGAAGCCACCCCTGTAATTTCCTTCTTCCACCAATACCAAAACCTTGGCATGGAAACCCAATGCAGTTAATTACTCTTTCCACAGGCTTCCATATGCTATATCCCCTCCTTTAAATGCCAGTGAAATAGCACTTTACTGTAGACCTTACTGTACTGCATAAATCTGGCATAATTTTCTGCAGTAAAGTAGCACGGAAGTGTCAGATGTCAAATTGCATTTAATGTCATAAAAGGTTCATGCAGAATAGACAACAGTGAGTTAAGCATCTGGTTATAAAAATTTGGCATCTTAGTTTTTGTTTCCTTTCTTTTTTTTTCTGCTTTTCATTTCCCATGGATATACTGTTCAGATATTTCAGAAAATTGGTTTGAGAACAAAATAGGAAAGTCTATTTAAATTGCCCAGGGAGAGAGGGCTTCAGCATGCTGAAATGAAATCTTCCCCTCATTGTACCACACTTCACAGCAAAAAGAGGAGCTGACAATGGCAGTGTTTGCAGTATCCCAGGAATAATGGAGATATTCCCATAGGAGAAGCTGAGGAACATGCAAGAAAAGGGGAAAATGAACAGTGTACATCCCTCCCTGTTTTACGTTCTATACATCACTGCTGTCAGCAGCACAAATATCATAAGAAGAGACACAGTCTTTTTTGCTTATTTTTCTTGCTATTGCTACCAGGACAATATGTATTTCTCATTAAACAGTTGTGGATTAAACACAAAAGCAGGCCTGGATGCTGGAGTCTCCAACTGTAACCTCTCTGTGGTTGGCGCTGGTATATGGAGTCATATGCTCCTTTTCTCAGCTTGCCACAGTGAACACTGTGCATCTTCTGCAAATCCAGTGACTTGTACAAGAGTACGATTTTTGTTTGGTTTTAATTTGATTTTTTGTAGTTCTGAGAGCATACATTACTGTGAAAACATAACTTTCTAATGTCTGTGGGGTAATTCCACTTTGTTCTCTGCCATTATTTGCAATATGTATATTGTCTGATTTGGTTCTTTTACAGCCTGACATGTGGTATTACATCTGTTGCCACAGGAAAATTCCATGCCAGCATGAGATCTTGGTTTCTGTAGAGTTTTGTCAGCTACATACATAAAACTTTGTCCTTTGGTCTTTGCCACTGTGACTCATATTGTAAGTTAATTTATAGTCTTTCCCTGGAAGGGCTTTGATTCTTTGGGGATGATCAGAAGGGGTAGTGCTAGGGTTTGGAATTTTTTGGAGGGGAGTGGTGTGCAGATAACTATTTCAGTAACATAGAAACTGGGGCTCCGGATACTATTAGGATCTTTCTTTTTAAAGTCAGACTCTGGTTGCTATGGAGTTCGTTGCTGCCTTTCAGTCTGGAGATGTCTGGCTTCCTTGGCCACCTCTACCTGTGACATTTGAGTCTCATGCTGGTGCCTTTGCTGCCAGCACTGTGACCCTGAGCCCTGTGTCCCAGCTCCTTTCCAGCTTGCAGATCCACTCCATCTCCCTTGTTAGTGTAATGGCTTCATTAAGTAGTGCTCAGCTGCTTTAGGCTGCAGAACAGCTGTTATAAGGGGATCCTGTTTGAAAGAGATGTGCATTCTTCAGGAGATGAGACCATGTATTTCTAAACAAGGAAGGATTTATACAGAAACAGAAGTTCATTTGTAAAATATTGTTTTGTTTGTTTTTTTTTTTTCCTTTAATGATTTGATTTCAGTTAGAACAAACAGAGAGAGAGGAAAGGTGTAACACAAAAAACAGATAAATAAGTGGGAACAAAGAGGGTTATTTGAGAAGAAAATTGAAAGCTTAGTTTTTCAGTTCTGTGGCCTCGGTAATTGTCTTCAAGAATGTAAATACATTTGATTTCCTTTGAGGGAAAGACATTTGTTTTTAATACAGTTTACACCATGAAACAAATATTTTTGGTCTTGTAAATAATGACTCTTCAATACTTCAATTTATGTCTAACATACCAAATAGTCTCATCTTTGCATTATATTTCACACTTGTGCTGAATGGTTTTCATTTGCTAGTTTGCTACTATAATTGGGATTCATTAATCTGAGGCAAAAGTAATTATAAAAAAGAACATAAAATATCAGATTATTAGGATGATATCTTTCTCTGTCGAGATGGGTTACTTCAATCCATTCATCATCTCATAGAAACACTAAGCTACTTTAGGAGGAATGTGGCTTGAATTTAAATCTGAAGACACATATAAGAGTATGTCCTGTACTTAAAAAAGGAAGCACTCTATATCTGCAGTATGCCTGACACATTAAAGTCTGGTTGTTAAATGGCCAGATATTTCACTTCTGTTTTTAAAGTGTGACTCTCACATTGAATTGAACTTCACAAAAGTGAATTTCATGCCTGTTCAGAAAATGAAGCATAACTGATGCGAAGATATTCAATAAATTGTGGTGGCAGCTGTTTTCAGTGTGGACAATGATCAGTATTTCAACTTCCACCTTCCAATGAATGGGAAACAACCTTCTCTGCAGTGCAAAAGAGTCCAGGGACTGCTTAATTTTTTAAAATTATCTCAAAACTGGGCAGTAAGCTCACTTCACTTTTCCTTCCTTTCCTGAGTATTATAGAAGCAATCTTTTCAACCTCCTTGCTTTTTTCACAGTGAGGGCAAAGAGACAGAATTCAGCAATACACAGAGCCAGATTTGTTTTCCCAAGGTCTTTAGACTCACTGTGTCCAGAGTGAGGTAGATGGCTTGGCTGGGGCACAGAACATGTGGATACTGCTGCTGCCACTGGTGCAGAACAAACAGCATTTGGTGCCCTTTGCTGTGATAGAGACCAGCATGGGCACATGCTGTACACCTTCCTGCAAGATGGCAATTGTTCCTTTTGCTACAAATTCCTTTCATTACTGGAGCTTCTCTTCACTGCAAACACCTCAGCTGAAAACAATCACATGCAATATAAATTTCTGTAACCTTCTTTTTTCCTCTCTTTTATTTGAATCCTAAATAAATTACATATATGAGCAGGGCATAAGGCTCTTGTACTTGACAGGATATCAGTAATGGTATGGACTTTCTCACTGCAATAGTGAACTACACATTTATTTCACATATCCCATAAAATCTGATTTAAAAAAACAATAAACCCTCTGAGAATATTTTTAATTGTAGTTATCAGTAAACCATAAAAGCTCTCTGTCAGCTGTGAGTTTTAGAAGTAAAAAATAAAAGTCTCACAAACATGCTGCTTCTAGAATAGATAGTTCTGGATTTTTACCTTTCTAAGAATGGATAGTTCTGTATTTTTACATATCTGTACATATTCAAGCATAGTTTAAAATTCAGATGGATGCCCTTGAAATACGTACCCTTGAAATTGTTGCTAAATATGACAATGCCAAGATAAAGTCTTCAGGAATGCTTAAGTCAATATTTTACTGAAAAATCATGCTGCTTTTTCTAGAAAAAAGGCCTGATATTTAAAATCTAAATGACTGTAGGAAATAGTGTTCTGCCCCATTACTTGGCTGGGGTTCACCAAACTTTATAACCCATTTAGAACTAAATCTTTTTGTAGAAACATTTATATGTAACAGACTGATAAAGTCACGAAGATAAAAGTATCCCACAAGAAGATATTCAACAGAATATGCAGTGCAATGCTGGCAGAGATTCTCTTGTCACAGAATCTGCTTGTTCAGAAATGGATTTACAATGCTATAGGAAGCAATGTTACCATTCCAGCTAAGAGGAATCTTGAATATCAAAAGAAATATATATCATAATTAAGAAAAAAAAAATCTGCATTTGATTTTGTAGGTGAAATTCTAAATTTTCATAACATATTAAACAGAACAGCAAGTGTCATTACTCTCGTTAAAATAGGAAAACCAGACAACCAAACTCTGTGGACTAGGTTAAATCATCCAAAACCAAGGGTTTTTTTTTTTTTTTTTTTTTTTTTTTTTTGTTTTTTTTTGTTTTTTTGTTTTGTTTTGTTTTGTTTTGTTTTGTTTTGTTTTGTTTTTATTGCAGTTCCCATGCTATTATAAATTCTCAGAAATACGTTATGGACTTAAAGGATTGTTTCACTGCAATAAAAAAAAAAAGAAAGTAGTTATATTGACATTTTTTAAGGGATTCAGTTTATGGACTCTTAATATTAATTGTCTCTGTATTGAAAGTAAAACCAGAATGCAGCTGTTGTGAAGTCTTTTTATCTGTAGGCAATGGTCTGTAATCTTCTGTTTTCTGTCCCCAGTTGTCAAGAATAGATACAAAAATATCAACAGCTTCCAGTGATAGTTCAGCCAGGCAAAAATGAGAGCATAGTCCCTCAGGAAGTCCTGAGACAGTGACATTTGTGTCAGCCTAAGTCAACTACTCAAACTTTTTATAGGACAAACTATTCCAAGAGTTCAAAAAGTTTGAGACTTAAAAATAACAAAATTTCTCGTTCTAATTTGGCTTAATGTTCAGCTGAATACCTCTGTGTTGCCACATCAATGAGGGCATACTTGATGCTTTCCTCCTCCTTTTCTTGTTCTATATGACTTAGCTTTATCAGAAAAGACACTTATCAATGTCATATCCTGTCCAGGAAAGTCTGGACCTGCAGAAAATCCAACCAGCAATGTATGCTTTAACATAATGACATCACTAGTACATACAGCAACACATTGAACAACTCATGGGAAAACAGTACTTGAATTGGACAGTGTAAAATATTTTTTTATATTCAATTTTATGAATCTAAATAAATTAATTAGTCATTTTCAGTGAGAAAAAATTTTAAACCTCCATGGAATTTCCATAGAAAATTTCATTTAAAGAAGTCTTTATTTACTATTCCTTATCTAAGTGCAATTACTTTGTCCAGCTCCTAGATGTCATAGAACCTAACTATAAAATAAAAAATAGTAAATTGAAAACTGTAATTGGAACTGAGATTTTTGTGCAATCTATTGAAGAGAGGAGGGAGCCTCCATTCATCTCTGGCATCAGAGTCGGCTCTGTGCTGGATGTCAGTAGAATTATATTGGTACTCACAATTGAAACAGAGGCAACTGCAAATTGAAGGGACTTTAGAGACAGTTGAGCACAGTGCATCAGAAACTGTGATCTGTAAACTTTCTGTAGGCCAGCCAAATCCATGCCAAAGCAAAGGTCGAGCTTCTCCTGTGTAAAAACACTAGCTATAGTAAGTCTCTATAGGATTTTCTGAGGACATCTGTGCCAAGTTACTTAGCAAAAGGATGGTTGTTGTTAATTTTGCTGGAAAATAGTTTTAGCTTCAGTCCATCAACCAGACCAAAGGAAAAAAATCAAAGCTGACTGCCTAAACTTGACTCACTGCTACATGCAATGTAAACTTATGCTTTATTACTGAAATACAACTTCTAAATTAAAAATAGAGTATGTTTTCTTTTTCTGTTCTTTCTTTCTGTCACATATATATCTAAGCAAAAAAAAAAAAGAATTGAAGAAAACAAAGATACTGGCTGAGGAAACTTCATTTGCCACTGTGATTATTTTGAGAACAAGAGGAGTTTTTTCAGTTTATTTTTTAGCTGAAAAATCTGAAAAGCTCGTGATCTCTCCATCCTAGACCGATTCTAGAGCCATTGACTTCAAGTCCAAATATTGATACTTACATGGAAAATTATAATACAGAGCTTAATTTTAATGGAAAAATATTAACAAATATATTTTTAAAGATTCATCTCAGTAGATAAAACTAACACACATTTAATAAAACAAAGTACTCAATAAGATAAAAAATTTCAATCAACTCCATTCTTCTGTAAATATTCAAGAAGACCATTATTTTTAAGCATGATTTGGTATTATCTCCAAACCATTGACAAATAATTATTGAGCTCAAAGCACCAAGGAGCATTTGCAATGAAATGCTGACAAACATCTTAATTGTAAATCTCTGAAGATCTGATTCATATTAATATGGAAATTAAATATTAGAAAGCTAATGATGGACTTTGCAGTCTTTTATCTTGCATTCTAAGCACTTGTAGTTTCACAGATCAAATGTTTCTTCGGTATTCCTGGGGAGATTGCCTTTATTTTAGTTTGGAAAGTAATGACCTATTTGCTTAATATGTGCATATTAGAGCTGTTGCTGTTTCAGTAATACACTGGAAATTGCAACTCTGCTTAAACATCCCTGAAAACACTTACCCATACCTGGGCACTATTCAGTGTGGATGGCTTGTACAGATCACCCTGGGATTCCAGCAAAGGGTTTACCTGTGCCTATGGTTAGCTGTATGCCATTGGGTTTTCTTCCTCTAATTCATATTGGATGTAGCTACTCTGAAGACAGGGATTGCTCTGCAGTGTGTTCCAGGTCTTCCTGATCCCTTTCTTGGCTGAGTTGAGTACTTGGCCTGACAGTGCATACCAATGGTGATAAGATCCTCCCACCCTAAATCTGTGATTCACTCAGCAACTAGGATGCACTCCCAGTTCCCAGTTATAATTATTCATACATTGGAATAATTATGATAACAGACTTTAAAAATAGGAATATTTTGTGCAAATCTGTAAAGCTAAGCTTTCACCAAAGTAGTAAGTCACCTGCATATTCCTAAGAAATAGTCTAATACAGCCTCCTCATACTCCATTCTTTACTAAAAATATTATGATACCTTGCTAACGGGACGGTTCTGGTATAACTGGTGCTTGTGTCATATTCAGAGCATTACCCTCAATGTGTATATTGAACCATGTAAGATCAGAGATACAAATCAGTCATGCAAACTTAGCAAAGGAAATGGCCTGCATGACTATAGTTACACATTGAAATAGAGATTTGCTGGAGGCTAAGATATCTTCATGTGGAAACATTGCACCTCTGTAGGGAGCTCAGACCCTCTTTGGCAGAAATGGTTCTAGATGAAAACACATTCATGTCTCAAATGTGTGCCAGGTATTTCATACATCACTATTATCTACCAAACAATGAATCATATTCTGGAACTCCTTCTGTGGGTTAAAGGGCAGATGATATTTTTCCCCATAAAATTATTCAAACTTTCTAAAGCCATATATTCTAGAAAGGACTAGGTTTTACTTGGAAATAAAAACTCTCGAGACAATTTTTTTTCAAGAAAAGAAGCTGTGGCATTTGCATTCACAATTTCATGAGGAGATACATATTTCGCCAGGAGATGCTTTTAAGTGTTCCGCTTGGACTGAAACTCTAAATACCCTGTAGATTCTAAAAAGGTATTTCTAAAGAAATATCAAACATAGTTATTCAGGCAGGTAGATAATGTACACATTTTCTTGGCATATGTAATTTTCTGTCTCAAGCCAATCATTCATTCAAGTTAGATACTATATTGTAGGTTGGGAAATCCTACTTGAGGAGTCATTATAATTAGTAATCTTGTGCTGCACCCTTATCAAAAGAATAGTTTTGCATTCATATAAGTCAAAATTAGATTTTTTTTTCCTCTCTCTTTTCCTCATCAGAAGCCAAAAATTTCCAAGCAGCTTGTCATCATATGTGTCTAAAGTACAAATATCCCTAATGGATGGCATCTGATTAATTCTCTTCAAATATCTTACAGTAAAGGGCAGCTACAGGAAGCAGTTGCAATTTGATATTGTTCTTCAAGGTTTCATTGAGAACAAATGGCACATACCCAGGATGAGTGCAGCTCAGCTTACCTATCTTTATGTATTCTTGATAATAGAGCATAACAGTATTTATACTGTTGGATGATGTTACATAAAAAGCACAATTGTTTGACTGGGTAATAGGATTTATACAAAAATATGCTAAGCTACCTCTTCAATTTAAGATTGGTCTTCAGAAGTTTCTTTAAATATTATCACCTGAAGCAAGATTTTCTGTAGAAAGGCTTAAATAAGCAGTCGGATCTTAGAGGAAAGAGCTTATTTTCCTAATGGGAATTAATAAGAATTTGGGTTATCTTAGTGTCTGAAAAGCTTTGCAACCAGTATTAATGAATGATGTTAATCAGATTTTCCTGTCTATTTGCCTGTAGGTGAAGTGACCAGGGAAGTTGCATGACAATAAACACATAAAATCACAGTATTAGCATTCTATAGCGTTTTTTAAAGATAAATCAATAACTTGAGAACAGAAATTTTACTATCTGAGCCAACAGTAAATGCAGATGATCTACAAAGACATCTGCCAACAAACTCTTTAAAATAGATTCTTTGATCTGAATCACTAATTAACACTGATATTACTTTCTTACCCTTCTGTTATTTTTTTTATATAATGACAAGCTTAACATGCTTATTGCTCAAAAAGTAATACTTACAATAAAAAAAATACATAATTTGCTTAAATGTACAATCTACAAGGAAAACAAGCATTCCTGTTCTTCTAAAGAGCATGTTCAATGGACTGGATGCTTCAGACAGAATTAATCTTTTTGTTTTCCTCTCCTTCTTTAGATCTTTACTTAATCAGTCTCTTACACTTTCCTCTACATTATTCCTGTTTTGGCTAGCACACAACTCCAGCTTGATATTTCTACCACAATTACATTACTAATAAATAATTATTAACTATTAATTGACACAGACGTGTTTCAGAACAACCCTAGATGTGGATGATGCAGTTATCCATTGTACATTGGATTTCTTCTGGCTTCAGCCGTGACTTCTTGTTGACAGAAAATCCAGCAATAGCATTTATGATTTTATCCATTGTTACAGATCTAGGAATAAAAAGATGAGCCATTATTTCCTGGTTCTTCCCCAAAATGTTGTCCAAATTTAGAAAGGTCTGTTTTTGAAAGGTATTCTCAAGTTTTTTATTTTTCCCTTCAAACTGGAAAAATGTGCTCTGTGTACATAAATCCTAAAGGAAGTCCTCTTTTTTTAGTGTAAAAATCTTGCCTGGATCTCCAGGTGCTCCAACATCATTACTAGTGTCAAATTTAGAGCAGTAATTGTGATCGATTTACTGTTAGCATTTGTGTCATGACTTATATGCAAAATAACATTAATTTTCTTCTGCCTAAGATTTAGAAATTCAGTTTTCCAAGATTAGTCTTTTGTTGGTCTGCAAGTCACACATGAAAGGTCTTTGACATGTAATTCCTCTCTGTAATTTATTATTTTTTTATTAGTCAATAAATAGTTTGGTGAAGACTGCTTTGTTAATGAAAATGTACAAATTTTTTCACTATTTGTGGATCTTTTGACTCACAGCTTTTTTTCCTGAAAATCAATGGTTGTGTTGGCTTTTTGTTGCATATCTCAGCATCTTCTATTAATATGTCCCAGTGCATGCTGAGGTCTATATTCATTGCTTGATCTACAGCATGTTCATGTCCTGCTAGTCACCAGACATATTTCAAAAATTATGGAAATGTTTTGCTAGCATTCCACAGCTGGTGTAACAAAATACTAGGGAATTGTTTCTGTAGGGTTCAGAATCCATGCTATCTCTTTACCCAGAAATGTCTTGCTTGTTTAACAGTGTTTCACCTAATATTGCTGATGACTAGAGTGAAAGATAATGCAGTTTTTCTCAAATGTCCCACATCTGCTTTGAGCACCAACAAATGTGTTTCTAAATATATTCCTGTTTGGTTTGAATATATCTTTCTTTCCTGAGATATTTACAACTCTTTTTTGTGTTGATGACTGAAAACATTTTAAGGACATCTGACCATATAGTTTCTACAAGGAGAATGAGAATCAGCTCACACTTTAGATGACTCTTTAAAATCATGATGTGTTTATATCTCCAGTGACTTCATTAGTCATCAACAACATCTGGTGAGATTAGCTGGCCAGTTGATAGACGGGCAAGGTCTTTCTGATATTACTCACTGGATTATTCAGTTTTCTAGGATATTTCATGTAAGATTTGAAAGTGTCCTTGATCTTTTTAAATGCCAGACTATGAAGAAATTTTTATAATTATTGCAGAAATTACTAAGGTGTTTTTCAGTTATGTTATATTTCCCAGCAATCTTATAAAAGTGCTTCATTGTTTAGGAATTGAGGTGCACCTGTTAAAAAATTCTGTTTAATAACTGTAGTTTGAGTAGGTTTTGTTTGTGGTCTATTCTATTGCCAGATGTATTGTGTTTCTCCACTCTAAACCAACAAGCTTCCAGACCTGAGCTATCAAATAGATCCATCATCCCTGCATAGTCACAAGGTACATAGGAGACATAGTTTGGATTATATAAAAAAATTCAGGCAATCATGACACAGAGCATTCACAACCATTTCTAACTTCTTATAAACCAAAACAAAATGTCCAATCAGTGCAAGAAATCCAAAATAGTGAAAGACTTCCATTAGCATACTCTCTTTCATAACTGAGGTGCCCTTCAAATAGACACATGCTTTGTGAAAATGAGTAATTATAAAAGACTTAATCAAAAAGCACTTAGCAGATGTTATCTCAAGCACTGATGATACTTTTAAGTGCATCTCTAAGTGGGCAACATCAGAAATGTAATTATCTTGTAGGCAAGGAGAAAATTCACTCAGTGTTAATCTAAGGAGTGTTTTTTATACAACGTCAGCACTTACATGTTCTCCAGTGATTGGTTTATAACAGATGAAGAAGGACATGTTTATTTTAGGGGAATGAACAGTGGAATAAACAGAACTTTTTATCAAAGTTCACAAAAACTGTACCACAAACCAGCAGTATGATTATCCCATAAACCAAATCTGGGAATATTTTAATTTTAATTCCCCCCTTTTATTCTATATATTGTCCATACAGTGTTCTTTACCTGTAATAGAAATGGAGAAGGTTCAAGCCTTTCTGAGCACCTTAATAGGACAGAAACAATATAATTGCATTGATTATTTTGTACTTACTTCTTGCCCTATTAGATAATGTATTTGTGGATGCTGATCTAGTGAAAACAGAAAGAAAAGCAACTTCCTCTAAATGATACAGCATTCTTTCCTCAGAACTGTCCATTTCATTCCAAGTGGGAGTTTTTTCTGTATAGAAAGGTTTGAATATTTCTTGTGGAATGAAAAGTTTATATCTGTCTCTGTGATAATTAAATGACACTAAAAATGCTCCAGATGTCTGAATGTTCAGAGTGGTCAGAACTGGGCACTTTCTCTGTCCTACCTCTGTCCTTATGACTTCCTCTCCATCCTTATAGCAAAGATTCCCTATTGAATCTTTGTTCAGTTTTTAGAGGGAAGGACACCATGACTCCTTCAGTCTTTGTACTTAAATGTGACCTTTCAACCATAAAGTTATTTTACCTAAAATTTCTTGCATGTCTTCTATTTTTGATTTTTCTAATCTCAACTCCTTATTTAGTACTGTCAGAAAGCTTTCTTGGATATGCAGTAAAATCCTTTCTTTTGAACAAAAGAATGTAAATGTGAGGCATGCCTGTAACCTTTCCTTTAGTTTATAATGTGTATTCTTTGATTTTTTTTTTAATTCACTGACTTTCATATGTCTTCCAACCAACACTAATACTTCTGTAAGGATTCTTAATATTTTCAAACTAGCAAAGAGATTATTTGTAATGAACAGGACCATTTCTTCACAGACAGTGTTTTCCAGACTGTTCACAGTCTGGATTTTGTCACTCTCTTCTCTGTTGTTATTTTGACTTCTTCACTGCTGCTACACAAATGGGCCTTTTTATGAGAAAGAGCTTCTTTACCAACAGTCTGTTTGTTTTGTAAATTGAGGAACTCATCTGCCTTTTTCTTCAGGATATAGATTTGCATCTCTTCACCTGCACATAAAATATTTTCTTTAACTGGGTTTTTGTTCCTCTCCCTTTAACTTAGGTACTTGCTTTTCTTAGCCAAAACATCTCTCTCTTGCTTTAAATCACTTGGAGCCTCACTGGCTTTCTCTAGCCAGCATAATTTTCTCCTTGCAGTTTTGACAGAAGAGTATTCAAAAACTGGTTAGTTTGAATGTGTCTTTGCTTCTGCTGATATGATATCTGCATTATTTCTCCCTTGCTGAAGTTTTCACTAATGCCAAAACTGGAATATGACTGTGAATCTCGGAAGGGGATGCTGTGAATTTATGTCCCTAAGTGACATTCACTTGAAATATTAAACTTCCAAATTTCTGTCAATATGCATTTCTTTCCTGCTCATTTGAAAGTGTCTTCACTGTCTAATTTCATAAATGAGACACTTATGCTTCAAATTTGCAATAAAATATTGCATTGATTATAACTTACATTACGTAAATGAGATATACTAGTAATATATAAAAAGATCACTCTTGTGTTGTGACATAAATTTTAGTTCACATAAAATAGAAACTGTGTTAATACATAGAAATAATCCTGCTTGAATCAGAGTTTGCCACCTCCGGTGATAGTTGCTTTGATCACTTCATTACCTATAGCTCTGAGTTAGAGAGCTAGAAATGGTATAACCATAGTGAAAGGTCATTAACATATTCAATCCAAAAACATGTTAAGAGAAGCAATAACCCTCCTCCTGAACAATTCTTGGGATGAGATTCTCAAATTGAATTTATTTCTCATGATCTAAGGAAATATAAAAACCCTGGAAAATCTGCTTATCTGAATCTGAGCAAGTATGGTTCAATTATGTATTGGAAATAACACAAGCTCAAGTAAGGATTTTTTCCCTTTTGCTTGTAATTTCTATGATGGAGGGATAGGTTTTGAATATTGAAGTAACAGATTTTTTAATGTTTGGACCAATTACAATTTGTCTTGGAAGAACACTTCTATTTGACAACAAATACATATTTTCCATGTCCTAAATGTGTTTCTACCTTCCAAACATATTATTTTACAAAGACATAATTTTTCTTTGCAGTAAAAATTATAGGACGTAGCGATGTTATAGGGTACAGAGGAAAATAGTCATTAAAAGGGGACTTGCTGGCTACCAACCTGCAAAGTACAATTGCCTGAACAAATGACTTTGGACTATTACAGCCTTCAGCTGATTCACTATGATGGGCTTTTCATAAAGTATCCAGAAACTTCTTTTTTGTTTCAATATCTCTTTTCATGAGGATTGAAAAAAAAAAAAAAGTTCAGAATCTGTTTGTCGTACTGTCTGTTTCTCTGAATTTCTTGACTCTGAAAGCCACACAGTGAACGATGTGTTTTTGGTGACAGCCCTGCCAAAGCTTAAGGCTTTTGCTGCTCTAGGTAAGAAAAGTAAGCCCACAGTGAGAGCTGCCAGGGGCATCAGGCCTGCCTGTGGACAGCAGCTGACACACAGCAGTTCCCTCAGGAGTAAGAGCCACTGCTGTAGCAGCACGCCTGTTTTCTCTCAGGGCTCTGGCATTAATATTTTTGCAACTTCTGTTTTGCAGTGTCTGGCCACCAGCTTGCTCTGATCAATTACTTCTTATTTTGCCTCTGTGTAGAGCTGGCACTAAAGTGGATCTGAACATTTCTGGCAGTATGATAGCAAAACAGATCACTTGGTTAAGACCTAGTCAGGTAGAAGTCTCAGACAATGGGGACATTCACTGTATAAAATAAGTTCATATGCAGGGTGATGAACTTCACTCAACTAAGCCACAGAGAGAGTTTTTCCTTTGCAGCCTTCTAATGGCTGAGCTTCCAAATTAAAAGAGGTTGTGGGCAGCTGTCAGGGTTAATGAGATCAGTCATGAAGTAAGTGGGTTTTTTTTGCTTGTCTCAGCATGTGACAGCAAAGAGCAATCTGTAGGTCAGTTATGTGGCTGAGTACGAGCCCAAGCTAACTGAATAGGGGAAGAAATTCCACATGGAGATCATCAGGACATAGGTGGGCACTATCTCTTTTGCATTTGGTTCTCACACTAACCCAAAGCTTCCACTGCAATGAATGGAACTATGAATTTGGGGGGAAAAAAATCCAGTCATACATTTTAGGCAACCAGTTAAAAAAAATGATTACACATACTCAGACAAAATGTGGTAACATATATCCTGCCTGATTTGTGCTTCATAAACTACTGTTGTATTTGATCATAAATGACACATAAAAGGAAACAATGGTTTAATACTTAGTTCTTACTTACAAGTTGTATGTGATGTTCCTATCCAAAAAAGCAGAATGATAATGTCTGGTTACTACCTCCACGACAAGGAGCAAACTCACAAGAAACTCTAAATCAAGAAAATAAACTTTATCAGCAGCTGTTTGTATGAAGTAGTATACTCCAAGAACATAGACCTCCTTATTAAGGATACTTTACAAAGTTGTTAGTGTCATAAATGTCAAGAGAAATGTAAAAGTATCTGAGAAAAGAATGAAAAAATTAAAAGAAAAGGATTGGTCATGAAAAATTTGAATATTATTTGGGTAAACAAAGCTCTTCTAAGTTAATTCAGGTGAATGTTACATATTATTGTAGCTTCATAGCTCAGTCTTTAGAGAACAGGCTAAGCTCTCTGGTGGTGACTTGCATTTGAAAGCTAAACTAAACCAAATGTTTAATGCAGCAGCTTCTTTTATACAAGTGAGATTTTCAACTTTTCACATGATATGTTTGAATCACTAATTGCTAATTGCAGATTCCCTCACTGTTCTTTTTAGTGACATATTTGTACCAACCACTGAAAGATTATATCGAGAACATCAATTGGTGCATAAATATTTATGAATACTTAAGTGGAATAATCAAGTGTAATAAACTCTCCAGAGATACTGCTGGTATCTGAAGTGAATTTTAAGAATCATATAATGTGTACATATGTGCTGTGAAAAAGGTTAACATTTGCCTTGCCAGAATCCCTCTGTTACTAGAGGAATTCATTTGCTTTTGAGATTTCCGAAAAAACTTCTCACTTAAAAGAAGTTTTTGTGGTGGGGAAGAGATCTCTAGGCTAGTAAGAATATTTTTTTTCCCAGTTTACTTCTCGAGAGACAGCAGTGCCAGCTAGCTTGTTACTTAAAATTTTATTAGCACTGTAGTTTTTTCCCTTCAGAAGTACAGAGCTTCTTTAATTTCTTATGGATTTTATAAGTAGCAGAGGCTGAAAGAGAGCCCTGCTCAGTAAGAAAACTAAGCACAGCAGTAGGCACCTACAAGGCACCTTGTTCCACCCTGTGTGGCTTTTCAAGTGGAGAAGCCTTAAAAAGTGCAAAGTGGAAAGAGCTGTTCCCCATTCCTGCTTCCTTTTAGAAGGGCGAGATGTTGCTTCTAGATATCTAGAGGGATTTGACACTGTTTTAACAAATTTTGTGAAGTCACCCTGTTTCTCTCCTTGGACTGAAAAGAAGTATTGATTATGAAGTTTTATATTAGGATGTCTCTGACAACTCACTGTCTGTTAGAAAGCATAATTACAGGTAATGTGTGCAATACGAAAAAAACTGATTCTGTGTAATGGTGACATTTATGGAGACCTTTATGGAAAACTAAGTTTTTACATATTTTGGCAGAAGCTAAGAACTGGAATGCAGATATAGCCAATCCTACATATTCTCTCTTGATGTCAGGAGCCTATGTCAGCTTAGACTCTGTAATTTACTATTTTAATACTCCAGTCATTCCAAAATCTTACTATTTACTTGTTACTTCCAGTCAACTTAGTCTCAACAAAGCTGTAACATGTCTACCTGACTGGAAAGAGAGCATTATCCAGGAATCCTCACTTTAGGCTTTGTTATCAACATTCCTGGACCACAGCTTGGTCCAAAGGTTTGGACTATAGCCCTTCACATTTCTTGTCTTAGTGGACTGATATGTTAGACTTTAAATCTAGAAGTATGATGCTTAAGAAATAAAAGTATTACAAATTCTTATAAAAATTTTATAATAAATTTATTAATCTAAATTCTACAAGTGATTTCCTCCAGCTTTTTGGTACAGTGACTGGAATTTTGATTCCAGAAACTGATCCCTTCACCCCTTAATGCACGAAAACTTCCATGAATTAAATATAAAACCAGGAATTCATTTAAATTAATCCTGTATTAGTTTTTATGAATTCTATTTCACTGTGGTTTCAAGTCTTCGAGCCTTGAGCATTGTTTTCTGGATGGCACACAACAAACCTGATGGCCCAAATACCCTGATTCAATTTTGGCAGTTCTAGGCTGTGATCCTGCAATGAATTCAATGATGACAGAAATCATTACAAAAGTCAGGGATCAAGACTTGATACAAAGAAAAACCTGAACAGATCAGGGTCAGTGGTGTGTATGCACCAACGAACTGATTCATGTGCTCATATCCTATTAACTGCTATTTGATTCTGAAGTGATTTTCTGAGTTTGTCCCTGGTAGATTTGCATTTCAACTCATGCAAAATGAGAAGCACCACCAAATATTTCCAATAGTCTCACAAGAAACTGGCAAAATATTGTCATTCTAACTGAGGCAGATCACTAAATCAAATTAAACATAAAACGCTGAGAGGTTTTTTTTTTATAGCAATAGAATCCATTTTACACCACATCCCCTCTCTCTATTTCATGCAAGTAGTTATTATAAGCAAGGAAGGAAGGAGGAAACTGTGCTATCCCTATTCACTGAATAAGAGAATTCAGTATCCAAAGCTTGGTTTTGCATATTTCATGACCATTAAACACACAGAAATAAATAAAAGAGCTCTGATGTTCCATTTTCATTTTAATTTCCAAAGGCATTTCATAAAGCTCTATAATGTGTGTTCACCCAATGATAACTGATTCTCTTTAAAGAACTTTCAATATTAGTAGTGACATGATGATCTTTTTGCCCATTAAAAATGTTTTCCTCAGTGATAGATAATCAGCTTCCATGTCAATTATTTTGACTCCATTTTGTGGAGAGATGAATAACCAGGCACTGCTAAATACACTTGCAGAACAAGTTCATATAGATGTATAACTTTATCCTATAAGTATACATCCATAAATAATCCATAATCCATATGGATCCACATGGATCCATCCATAATCCTTTTTTCCTACTCTTCATATAAAAGGAACATTATTTAATGTGTTGCTTTAAAAGAGAGGAGCAGAACTACTTACTAACTAGGATTTTAAGCCTTCATTTAATTTCCTTTTTCTCTTGGGCCATAAAATAACTCATGAAATATGAGATATTTAGTATGACTAATTAATCCCCATCTGATGTTTTTTCTAATATTATTACCATATTAATTAGCTAATTACCCTAACATTGCCAATGGTAATAAAATTAAAGCAATACTGCAACCACTCTTGTTGAGTTGTAGTCTGGCAGACTTTATTGAATTTAAAATATTTCTGAAACAACATGAAGTTCTAAGGAGGGAAGGTAAGAGTTGCACCCTTTATCAAATGTGTTTTTTTGGTGACACTAGAAAGTCTACCAGGCAGCTTCAAGGCAAAATGCTATTTACACTCTATGTAACTTGAGATATTGATATTCCCTCTCCCATCTATGAAAATAAAATCAGTACCAAGTGAAAATTTTTATTTATAAGACAAGGAGGAAATAGTTCAAAAATTCAGCATATTATGATTCAATATGTATATAGGTAGATAGATAGATAGATAGATAGATAGATAACAGTTAAGTAATCAGACATTATTGTGATGGGATTGTTTAGAAGACTGACAAACCATGCCAGTTTTCCATCTTCACTGAATGAATTAGTGGTACATTTCTTGCTACAGTTGTACTTGCAAATTATTGGTCATGACTACTACATAGGCAAAACTGTTAGTCTTTTATACCTATGTTTGGAATTATCTGTGAATATACAATAACATAGAGCCAAGGGTCTATAGCTGCTAGCAGGGGCCATGCTTCTTGGTGTTATTAGTCACTGAATAAGTGATTAGGCTGGAGGATTAATTGGTGAGGGGCCAAAACCAAAATGATTTTCTCATCTTCTCTGATTTTTCTGCAATTATGTCTGATGGTTTTACATCATTTTCCTCTCATCAGACAGGGAGTCTAATCTGTCCCAATCATGTTTATCAAGTTTCTTCTGTTTTGTAAATCATCCTTTTGTGTATCCAAGGAATGCTATTTGTGCTCTTTTAGACTTGCACCTTTTCTCTGTCTTGCACTTCTACGTTAATTAGACACCCTTTACATGCCAACACACTCCTCTGTGCTTGACACTTTGGTGGTCATACTGCTCACATACTTAGTTACATGCTTATACATTTTGTCTGGCTATACCATGATGCAAAACATGAACGAAATGTTAAACTATGTTAGTTTGCACGTAATCATATTAAAGGCAACTTAATGTTATTTATGTCCTTATCATCACACTATTCAATTTTAAGTGCTTTAGTTACAAGGGTTAGGCAGCAGAGTGCCAGCTCATATTGATTGCAACTGAAAAAAATTACTTTGACATTTTTCTATGGTAGATGTGCAAAGCATGTTTGGTTAACTCAACTCAATGAATAATGAAAAAATGTTTATGTATATTTGGGGTCTGAGATCTGAAATATAAAATTATTTTATTTCACTACAGTGTTGGCAAAATAGAGAAGAAGTTAATAAAGCTTAAAAACTTCACTTTTCTTTGACTAATAAACAGCTCTTAAAAACTGCTTACTTTTTGGTCTACATCCACAGTATTAGCATTAGGCTTGGTTGTAGTTTTAAAGTTGTAGCAAAAGTAAAGAACCTCTCTGATGGGTTTAGTTTGTGGTCTAATAATCTAAACTGGATCTGTTTGATGCAATCCCACAAAAAGAAGGAAATGTGCAAAAATGAGGCTTCTTCTGGCACCAGTTAATGATTCCATGCAGTCTTCAGTCAGTACTGTCCAAGCAGTTCCTCTAGGTGTGCTCAAATTGCTTATATAAACAAGTGTTCACCACAATGTAAAAGGATCAAGACAGTAGAAAAATGTTCAGTGTTTACTTCCCAATTTCATAGCTTTCCTCTGGAGCAACCCAAATCTCAGCAGGACCCCGTGAAGTGGGTGATACCACATTATCACCATGGAACACATGCATCACATTAGTCATGCTACAATGACATTTAAACTGTGCTTGCTTATCTGAAGAAAAAGAAATCATAAATCCTATCTTAAGCTTTCCTAGAACTTTCTGCTTGTAGCTTTTTCACTGCAAGTGCACCTATATTATCTTTTTTCCTCAGGTGCTTGTTCCTACTGGTTGGTAATCGTAGGACCTGTTATACCACCTCCACAAGCACATGGCAAAACTTGCTCTAAACCAAAGGTTTTGTTTGGATTTCTGTTCCATTCTTGTGGATAGCTAAAGGAAGGTCTTTGATGAAAAAGTGTTATTTTCCTTCATTCTGTTCTTCAAGACACCTTGAATGATACTCTTCTGTCCTAATGAATGTATTCAAAACATCACAGGAATGCAGAAAATAGTCTATTCTCTGAGTATTCTCTGGGATAACTTAGGAGAAAGTGTGGGAAATCAACTAATTGTTTGTGCAAAGCTACTTTATATTCTTGTCACAGTTGAATCTCATTAACTTATAGCATTGAGAATTATTTCTAAATACATATAAGATCCAGAAAGTAAGGGAAATGAAGTCAGTGTTACTTCATAAGCTACATAAACTATTTTTTTACAAGGTATTGAATGCTTTAATCAATTATGGTTTTGCAGTTTGAAAGTTGATGTTAAAGTGCATTGGTTTTGAAAGGTAGAAATTATTTTTAAAAATGTATTTATCAACTTATTTTCTCTGTCTTAAAAATGAAAAAGCTATTACTCCACTGATATGGGCATTTCCAGAGCAGTTGCCATTTCACTCATCAACAAATTGACTAAAAGATGAAAAACAATACTTTAGCTAGCAGATATATTTCTCACAGTCACGTCTCTTGAATGTCGGCTCTGTGTTATGTTTATTTCAGTTAGAGGGAATGCATTTAAAGTTCTTCACCTTGTTAGATAACATCTGAAGTTGAAGGAGTTTTTCTTGCCTGCTGGTTACTGAATGATGTTTTTATGGTTGTCAATGCAATTAATGAGGTTACATACCACATATTGGTTTATTACATCTCTTCAAATTTTCTGATATCATGGAGAATGCAAAAATATCTTTCACCAATTGAAGGGAGGGAGACAAGTAGTTATTACTAGAGCTGGTTGTCAGAATAGTGTTCACTGTCAAGTTAAAAGTTCACTTTTCTATCTACTTGAGGAAGGTCTGTAATTTATTCCCATGCTATATAGCAAGCCGTTCTCTCCCAGCTCTTTTATGTCCGAACTTCCGGAAGATATCTCACTGGGTTGGATAAGGGCTGCATTTAGCTCTATATCAAATCTCTACCAGCGGCAAAAAAGTTATCACTACTGTATGTATGTTCTGTATATAGTTGTCACTACAAAGAGCATACAAGCTTGAAGGCTGTGCACAATCTGATCTCAACACTATCCTCGCTTGTAGGACAAGAAATCAGAGGACACATATCCACCTTTGCCTCTTAAAACGTATTCATGGGTCTGTTGTCCATGTAGTTATTCAAATGATTGCTGAACCTGCTGGTGCTACCTCCAAAATGTACTGTTGCAAAAAGTTCCAGAAGATTATTTATTGCTAAATAAGACTTTTAAGTTTTAATCCAATCTCCTATTAGTTTCCATTGTCCTTTGGTTTTACTGTTAAATTTTCAATCTATAAATCAATTTATGATTTTGTAAATATTAATCCTCTCCCTATCAAGCAAAAATACAGGCTGGGAGAAGAATGGATTGAGAGCAGCCCTGAGGAGAAAGACATTGGGATGTTGAATAATGAGAAGCTCAACATGCACATTTGCAGCCCAGAAAGCCAACTGTGTCCTGGACTGCATCAAAGGTAATGTGGCCAGCAGAGAGAGGAAGGTGGTTCTCCCTCTCTATTCTGCTCTTGCTAGACCACACCTGGAGTACTGTATCCAGCGCTGGAGGACCACCATAGGAAGGATGTGCACCTATCGGAGCGAGTCCATTAGAGGTCCTTGAAGGTGATCAGAGAGCTGGAGCACCTCTCCTTTAAAGATAGGCTGGGAAAGTGAGGGTTGAGAAGAGAAAAATATAGGGAGACCTTACAGCATCTGGAGAGAGACTTTTTACAAGAAAAGCATGTAGTGATCAGACAAGTGGGAAGAACTTTTAAACTGGAGGATAGATTTACCATGAGAGTGGTGAAGCACTGGCACTGGTAGCCCAAAGCTGTGGATGCCCCATCCCTGGAAGTGTTCACAGCCAGATTGGACAGGACTTGGAGAAACCTGGTCTAGTGGAAGGTGTTCCTGTACATGGCAGGTGATTTGGAACTAGATGATTTTTTAAGTCTCTTCCAACCCAAACCATTCTACGATTTTGTGATAATTTTGTTTGTCCTCTCCTGAAACATTTCAAAACTCCTGTAACGATTCTTGGACCAGAGCTGTTAACACTACTCAAAAGATGTGCAAAACAAGTTTTTATTTCAAAGCAAAAAACCCTAAAATTTCTTTATTTTTTTTTCCTGAATACCCTTCCTGATTTTATCCAACACTTTTTCATCTTTCTTTTGGCTGCTCAGCATACTGAACTAATAATTTCAGCAAAGTGCTAGTGACAGCTCCAAGTTCTTTTTCCCGAATTGCAATTGCCAGCTCTGACTTCAGTCTTACTTAGATATGACTTAGATACTTTCTCCTAGACACATTGCTTTTCATTTAATATGCTTAAGTGGAGCTTAGTTGCTACCGTTTTGTTGAAATTCTGCCTGATATCCCTCTGACAAACAGTATAGGTCAATTCCACATTTAATGAGAAAGTTGACTTTTATTCTTCTTTTGGATTAGATTTTGATGCATTGTTGTTTGAATGATGCAGCACTTATATTTATGATATTTTTTAATTGCAGCAGTCACTAATAAACTCACTTTTACATGGACAAAACATACCTAGCTAATTGTAAGAAAAAGTACTTTACATACTTTTCCTGTAGATGTCATGTAAAAGTCCTGGTTCTTCAGAATATCAAAGCAGAAGTTTTAACTGCAGCAAGTAATGTAAAGTTCCTTTGTCTTTGGAATAATTGGAGTTGGAGGAGCTGGATGAGTTGGAGGAATTACATAATTTTTCTTGATTATAATGCCTCATATAAGCCAGGCTCTGGACAAATTTCGCTTCCCAGTGGTTATACAGAATCTTGCTATATCTTCATAAAACATAAAAATGTTGCATGTAATCCAAGAATTTCTGATTACTATGAACTCTTCAGTCCTTTTCACACTAAACACAGAGACTCGTTTTTATCTGTGAACCCCTTTTCTCTTGAACTATTAAAAATTTATCTAAAAAAACCACTCTCAGACTTACCACATATTGCAAATCCACCAAAATCAGGTTGTTCTATGTGCTTCAGTGTGTAAAAGGCACTCTGACAGAGACTGTCCATGACCAGTTCCTCTTTCTCTGGGGAGGATGTGTTTTCAGGACCTGACAAGTATCACTTACTCACAGGACCATACAATCCAGAAGTGCTCCATCTGAATATTAATTTTTCAGGTGTCTAAGATACCTAGAATGAAAAACAGGACAATAAGTGAATCTAATCTTATCTAATCCAGGCATCTTACTTAGCTGCTCCTAAGGTTACGAACCTAGGGTGGCTGGGAATCATTGAACTCCAGGCAAGTCAGTGTCTCAACTGTGAGTACCAGTGCTGCTTCTCAGTATGAACAGCCATTCCTCCTGGAATTGCCTTCAGACCAGAGGAAAGATTTTTTTTTTCTAGTTTTTCTTTGCAGGATAGGTATGTTCTCAGATCCAGCAAATACTCATAGATTTCCATTATTATCAATAGCAAGTGTTTGGTTGGGGCTCCTTTGCTGTAATGCAAAGTTCTGCTTCTGTGCACTGCTGTAGATCCAGAGTATCACACACAGAAATCTCACTGAGAGCAGCATCCGACCCATACTTTAAATTACCTGGTATTTTTTCTAGTGGAGACAGTACAGCAACTTTCAGTATTAAACACAAACTTTCTGTTTTTCTAATTTACTAATTAAGACCTCATTCAGCAGCTCCAGCTACCTGTAAATTATTATATGAATGAAGAAAATATTTCTAAATCCTTTGAGTTCACTGAAAAGAAATTAATTAAAACTTAGAAGACAAGAGAATTGTATCTATGAGAGTAGATGAAATCTTGGTAGCTGAGCCTAGATCTCGCAGCAACATCTTAAAATGCTCTTCATAGAATCACAGGAACATAGAATACAAGGCTGGGAAGGGACTTACATGATTATCTGGTTCAGCATTCTTGGCAAAAGCACAGTCTAGAGAAGATGGCCCAGCACCCTGCCCAGACAAATCTTAAAAGTATCCAACATTGGGGAATCCTCCATTTCCCTGGTGAGACTATTCCAGTGGCTGATTGTTCTCACTGAAAAATTGTCCTCTTGTGTCTAATCAAAATCTCCCCAGGTGTAACTTAAACTCATTACCCCACTGTGTTTTCCATGCGATTCCTTGCAAAAAGGGAGTCTCCGTCTTCTTTGTAATCACCCTTTAAATAGTGATAAGGTCTACCCTAAACCTTCATTTCTCAAGGCAGAACAAACCCAGTTCTCTCAGCCTTTCCTCACGTGGCAGTCTTCCCTGTCCTTTGATCACCTTTGAGGTCCTCCTCTGTACTCTTTCCAACCTGTCTGCTTTTTATTTTTGTACAGCAGTGACCAAAACTGAACACATTATTCCGGGTGTGGCCTGACAAGTGCTGAGTAGAGTTGGACAATGACTTCTCTGTCTCTGATGGTGATGCCCTTGTTGCAGCTCAGCATACCGTTGGAATGCTTTGCTGCAGCAGCACACAATTCACCCATACTGAGCTTGTTGGCCACCAGGACCCCCAGGTCACTTTCCAAAGAGTCATTCCCCAGCTGACTAGATCACAGCCTGTGATGCACTCCTGGATGATGTTTTTCTAGGTGCACTTGTCCTTGTTGAACTTTGCAAGGTTCTTGTTGGTTCAGTATTCCAGCCTATCCAGGCCTTCCTGTAGGATGGTTTTCCCTTCCAAAGCATCCATTGGTAAACCCTAGGATAACCTTGGGTGGATTCCATGTGGCCCCATAGATTTGTGTGTCTACTTGGTGTAGCAGGTTGCTGATCATTTCCTCTTGCATTTTGGGAGTTCCATTCTCCTCCCTGTCTCTGTCTTTCAGCTTGGGGAACTGGAGAACAACTGGTCTTGCTATTAAAGACTGAGATAAAGAAACCATTAAGTATTTCTGCCTTTTCTTCATCCTTTGGCATTGTGTTTCCCCTTGCATTCAGTGAAGTGTGGAGATTGTCCTTAGCCCTAGTTTTGGTGCTGATGTATTTTTAATACCCATTTTTGTTATCCTTAATGACAGTAATCAGAGCTACTTCTAGCTGTGTTTTGGCTCTTCCAGTTTCCCCCCTGTATAACCTCACAACATCCTTGTACTGCTCCTGATTTTCTTGCCTCTTCCTCCAAAGCTCATAAACTCTCTTTTTTTCCTTGAGATCAAGCCAAAGTTCTCTGTTCAGCCAGGCTGGCCATTCTCCCCACCAACTCATCTTTCCCTTCTTTGCTAGAGTAGACTTGATCCCATTTTGCTGATTCCTGATGAAAATATTAAAATGTGTTGGGGTCAGTGTTGATCCCTGGGAGGCCCCACTTGTGACAGGTTGCCAGTTTGAAAAGGGGCATCTGCCACCACTCTCTGGGAGTGGCCATCCTGTTCCCCATCCACAACACAGACCACTCCTCTAGACCACAATGCATCAGTTTCTCCAGTAGGAGGCTGTGAGAAGCTGTGTTGAAAGCCTTGACTTAATTGTACTGGATAAAAAAAACCTTTCCTAAAAGGAGATAATGGATCTGTTGTTGGTTTCAGAACAGTTCTTGGAGGCCGAGTGTCTTGAACTGTCACAAAATGTAGCATCCATCTTATCTATTAACAGCCTAGGGAAAACCATTTCAGAATGCAAAAAGTTTGAGACCGGAGTTCACTTCTCAGAGTTACAGCTTTTAATGGACTGACTGTCACTGATAAGAAAATGATGGAGGAGCACAATGTTCTTGCAATCTCATTAGCTGGATATATTGTGTGATGTTAAAGTTACTAACCTGCAGAATAGTAACACATACCAGCTACAAAAGAGTGAAGGAGAAAGCAATTTAAAGTTATACATGAAACTTTTATACTCTAGTTGTTTCTTTGAAATAACAGTTTGCAGGGGTTTTTGTTTGCTTTTGTTTGATTGTTTGTTTTGTATTCTGTGCTTACATCTTTTAAAACACAGTTTTGTTGTTGTTAATATTAATCTACTAAAAAAAAGAGCCCTCAACAACAACCAATTGACAAACCAACCAACCAAAAACCCAGCAACACAAACAGAGAGTATTTCTTGGATGTGTTTTCTTATTCCAAGGATTTTAAATTATTTTTTCTTTTTCTTTTTCTTATGCCAAATATTTCAGTGATGCTGTCTTCTTTTTCAGAAAAACATTTGAAAATAACTATCAAAGAACAAATGGCGTTCACTCCTTACAATTCCTTGACTGCCTATTAGAATGTAAATGTGACATTTTTTACCTAGGAGAAAATCTAACCAAAGAGGCTGACCTTTAGTCATTTATATTTTTATAGTAAGTGCACCAACAATATGTTGAAATTGGATGCCACATGTATTGCTAAATATGATGTAAATGCCCCTCCACACATCTCCAACCCAATCAATAATTTTCCTCTTAAGGTAAAACACTTTTGTTGCAATAGAAACTCTCTTTCATAAGTCTTTCAGAGACAACTCTGCTAAAGAAACATGGACTGAGAAACAAGAAACAGTGAAATATTTATGGCTTTTCCTTTAAACTATTCAACCTGGAGTTGTATAAGATGGGCTAGCCCAAATATTTCAGTCCATTACACTTTGCATTTAATAGCTAAGAACTGCCTGTGATAATCTTATCTCTGCACTAGCTTTAGTACAATTTTGTAACAGGATTGTGTATGTTCTTAAGGACTTTGATTCTATGGTCTTGTTGGATCTTGTTTCATGGATAAGCTAAATTTCCTAAACAGCCTGAAATCACTTGATTCTGGCTGTTCCTTGCTCTGAGTAATGTTGACATCTCCATCATACATGTACTTTTAATGAAAAATGTACATATGCTAGAGTTACTGTTCCAGCTACATCCAAGTGCTTTCCCAGCAGCAGGAGTTAATATGCCTTCACTCTCCATGTAGTTTAGGAATGACCCATGGGAACATGCTAGAATTAGGGGATAACACTCAGGTTAGAAACAGGTAGGAAATTTTGTGTTCTTTGCTTATAGTTGAAAACCCTAAGTCACAACAAGGTATATAAACACTTCTTGCCATAGAAGGAAAGGAACATAACTCTAAAAATGCATCACTTGACAAATCAGGGTAATCTGTACATCCAGTTGTCTTTGGGTCTCCTAGCACAGTCAAGTGCTGTTGTTAACCAATTAATTTTGAAGGCTTACCCATGCACTCAGCAGATGATTCTTCAAAAGCTTTTAAGCGTGTGGTGTCAAATATCTTTGAAAAACATTATAGTCCATTATCTCTGGGTTCAGCTCAAATATCTGTAAATGCTAGTTTTATTTTCCATATGTAACAACACAAATTGCACCCATGCCTGTTAATCTGCATGTCCCTGACCTGCAAGTATATTAACTTTTCTGTAACACATATGCAAGAATGGTGCATTCAAATTAGTGAAATCAAGCATGAGGGTACACATGAATGTGTCAGAACCCACAAATATTTCATGGAATAAGTTATTATTTTGTGTCCTCTATAGAAATAAAATAAAAATGAGAGGTCTCTTAGTTACATGTGTAAAAAGAATTACCCAATCCATGAGAATTTTCAAATCTCCCTTTTCCTCTTGAGCTAGAGAAAATCCTGTTCCTCAACGGCCACAGTAAAGAAATAGGCAAGACTTAGGGAGCCTTTCCATACCTGTAACACAACCCTCTTCTCCATGCAAACCCTTTGGTTGTTTCATGCAGCACACTGCACATTTATGGAAATGTCATGACACACTTGCATCTCTCATTTAACAGAGGGCTGGAGGAGGGGATTTTCTGAAGAAACTAGTATCTCTAGACTTAAGTATACAATAGAAGGAGCTAGATAAGCAGAAGACAATATTTTTAAAACTGATTTTTTTTTTTTTTTTGGTTAACTATGTTCAGAATTCCATACCTAATTTAGGGAAAACTTTAATGCTTTTCCTATTTAGAATGAAAATGTTGTGACATTTAACATGGTTTGAGCGAAACAGAATCAAATCTATTATGCCTTCTGGAGTTAAAGCTAATATGTAAAAGATTACTCTGGATTATTTATTTGGTTTCATTGCAAACCTTAATACTTCCTTTGAATATTATGAAAAATTACCAAATTTCCTGAATTTTCCCTTCTTTTGAACTTGTCTTTCTGCCTTCCTCTTTCAACAGAATTTGGTTTAAGGTTTTCAAGGACACATTCACTCTTTTCTTTGAAGTGAAGCCAAAGTCCTTAAAGTCTCTACTGAGAGAATATATTAGTTAGAAAGAGTGGGAAAGAGTAAAGAGTTTTCCGATATTCTAATCAGAAAGAGCTATATAAACCATTCCCCATATGCACACTTCAAATGAAAAATTTAATTTGAGTTTTAAATTTGAAAAATTATGACAAGCCTTGTTCTTAGGATTCAACATTTTTATTTGAGTTCTTGTTTGTTTGTTTGTATGTTTAAAGGAGCTTTGAAACTCTTGTGGGATTAAGATGAAATGCCTCAACTGAATGTTAATTGAAACTGGTCACTGGATTTTGTGAAGTAAAATTCCCAACTCAAGCATGTGATTAAATGTTTCAGCCTTACAATTGCATCTCTGGATGGCGATAAAAGCATTTCGAAATTAAACCGTAGGTTGGTGATAGAAGGCGATTTACACCTGTCAGAAGTCAATGATGGGACTTTCATGAGATAATTTTTTCTCTAGCTTTTGAAATATTGACTCTCTTGAGTGCTTATTTTCTTTTTGCTTGGCTATTTTTGTTGTGTAGATTCATTTAATTCAGAGAAACATTATTGGTTGTGCTAGAAAATTTAACAAAGTTGAGTGTCATGTTCTACTACATGGTAGACAGATGTCTTAGTAAGAAATGTATTAAAAAGAGTACATCTGTGAAAATTGTTCTTTAAAGCATTTTTGGTTCTATTCTTTGTATTCTAGATTCATTACATTTTTTGAAAATACCTCTTATGTTATTAGAAAAAGGAACTCAGAAATCTCTGAGTTGTTTTTACAGGACGTATAGCTGCAATTCTAATTTCCAATTTAGGTCATATTTTTTTCTACACTCTTGTCAATCAGTTCTTCCCTTGACAGAAGGGGGAATAAATAGATCCATTACATTGTTTAGAATTTTTTGTAAGAGCTCAGTGCATATGAAAAGAATAACATATATATGATAATTCCATGTTTTAATCTCTTAGCTAGACTGTTGTGTCTTGGTATTGTAGGTCCTTGCCAGCTACTGGAATAGCCCAGCACCTTCTGACGTTTGGATTTCCATCCTGGCAGGTGTTTTATATGCTGCATGAAGTGTTGTCATGAGCTCTTACTGCTTATGAGACCCTATGTCACCAGGAACAAAGCAGCCCCTGGCAGATACCAGTGATGAGCTGATTCCTTGCCTCTTTCCTCAGCTCATCGTTCACTAGCAAGGAAAGTGGAATTATCCCAACTTTTAACTGCTTTCCAAGTCACAGTGATCTAATTGACTAAGACTGCTTTGAAGAAATATCATCAGTGAGTTGTTTATTGCCTTTAAAATCTTTTTTTTGTAAACCTGCATAATTTACAAGAATAAAGAAATGTATGTTGTCCTTTCATCTCAAAACAAAATTTTAACCTTGCATCTACATGCTTGAAATGCATTATGTTGTTGTTATTAAGACTAAAAAAGACTAAAAATATCTGGTTTTAAGCTACTGTTAATTATCCCTAGGCAAATACCAGTAAAAGCAACTTCATCTGACATGATTACTAAAGGTTGATTTTTAATTACGAGATTTTTGCAATATAAAAGGAGCTTTCATCTATGTAGAAAGGATACTTAAAATATTTAAATTTCTAATTTTTACACTGTTCCATTTATTAATTACTGTATTTTCCTTTACAGTGAATTTTTGCAATATATGGAATTCAAGAGATACTCTGTTATAGCATCTTTTTAATAGTTACTATTGTGAAAGCTGGGCACTCTGACCCTAATTAACATTGTATGCTATTTTTTACTGTCAGAAGGAACCAGCTAAATTTTCCTTGTTGATCATAATCAAAAGCCTGTTTGTCTAGCAATCATTATTACAATAAAAAAAGAGTGAGTGAGAAGGAGGGAGAGACTATTTATATAAGTGTCTGTGTCCATACCACAAGGAGGTTTCTTTTCAAAGTAGAGCACAGAGAAAAAAGCCTCTCAGCTCCCAGTGATGTTAATGGAAGTTCCCTGAACATCCAGGGAACATAACCATAATGCAGATAAAAGTGTAGGTTTCTTCTTTTAGCAGAGAAAATCTGTTCAGATTTGTTTTGCCCCTCCTCTCATTCTGATACACTATCTAGGGTGGGCTCCATTAAAACTCTTCTGAGAGGCATATCTACACTTTTCCTACAAAAACAATTCCCTTTAGTTCAGAAATAAAAGCAGGCTTCATCAGCTGCTTTGATTTGGTGTTTTTTTTCTTATGCCAGTAAATTCTCTTCTTTCCCTGAAGAGTATATCTACAAAGGAGAGGTGAAACTGTGCTGTGTTGCATCTGGGAGGGGCCAGTGGTCAATCGTGCGTTTCCCCCTGCCCGCCCGCCAGGGTGGCAGGCCTGGGGGGCCCTGGAGCCAGCGGACGGCGCGGCCGCCTCTTTTCCCCCCAACTTCCAGGATTGCGGGTGCGCGGTGTTCGGTCACCTTCTTCCCTGCTTCCCTCCCTGTCCGGGCATGTGCATGCAGCCCAGGCACAGGGCCTCCCTGTGTGCAGGAAGGGGGCGGTGCTTGCCAGAAAGGGCAGCCCATTGGTTGCTCTGTTGGGTGCGGACAGCCGCCGGACTGGCCAATACCCCTGTCAGTCATTCCAATCCTCCGCAGCCATTGGTTCTGTCCCGAGTGCCGTCCCCTCAGTTCCCTCATATAACAGACACCGCCGCCGGCACTCCGTCTTTTATCCACTCCCTCTTCTACTCCAGTATTAAAACCTGCTGGTAATAAGCGAAAAATAACCCTTCCTCGTCTCTTTACTTTCGATGCTTAATTAAACCAGATGCGTGAACTGAGCAAACACCCCGCGAAAGCTCTGTGGCAGCCACGACTCCACGGAGACTGGGTGAGGCTTGAATTGCTTCTCTCAGGTCACATGGCCGCTGCCAAAGGCTTCCAGCTACTCACGACTTTTACCCGGGGCAAAACTGTGATATGAATTGCTGTCATGCTTGGGAGAAGGGAAGTCGCCTAGTGTAGTCCTTGGAAGTTCCAAAAGGGAACACTCTAGGGCAAAATCTTCCTCTCTTTATTGTTCACTTGCAGAAAAAGTCTTAAGCAGGCTGTTGAAGTGAAGCAGCCTGAAGAGTTTGCTCTTTATAACCTGTTGGGGTAATCTGTGGTGTCAATTCCTGCCTAAGGTGAAAAGCAGGGCACCCACTGGGAGTTCCTCTGAGGAAATGCAGGGTCAGAAGGCAAATGTATAACCAGAAAGGAAAGCTTCCTTTTCCTATTGCAGAAAGGGACCCGTTTCCCATTTGAAAATAAGATTGCACAAGGAAGTCGAAAAGGTTTTCGCTAATTACTCAATTTGTACTCTATTTTCAACTCAAGAAGGTTTTTTAAATACATGCCATTGTTCTTTTAATGTGTTTAATAGGGTTGTATAATTTAATTTCTGGCCTCAAAGTCACTCTTTGATGTAATAAATCTATTAAATTATATTAATTTTATACAAATAATAGTTTTTATATATGTAAAGCAATTATTTTAATGTTTTTGTTTTCATTTTAGGAAAACATCCTAAAATTTCAGCTTTAAACTCTAACTTGGAACCAAGCTAACATTCTAATTGGCAAATCTTCCCTGGAAAGGTAGTTCTGGTGTTTGGGTTGGTTCTACTCTGTATGAGGGGGTTTTGACTATCTGTGACAAAAGAGTAAAGTCCTGGCATTTGTAGAATAATTGATTGTCTGAGCTAAGAAGTCAGAAAATACGTAGTGATTATGAGTGCCAGGAAGGAAAACAAAAACAAAACATAATTTTCCTTAAAATTAACAAAACCATGCATTTTTAATGTCATAGAGCTTTAGAAGAACTACATTTTTGTAAGATAAGAGCTGATTTATTCTGTTTACATTTCATGGTTGATTCAGAAAGACTGAAATATTACACAGGAGTTGTTATTTTATATATATATATATATATATGTATGTATTTCATATTTGGAGTTAACTTCCCAGTAGAAAGAATATGGAGACTATATTTTCAATTTGAGTTATAATTTATTGTAAGACAAAGCTCATGTATATAACATAAACTAGGATTAAATGTATACAATTCATACATATATAATATTTCTTTTTTATGTCAACATTATATGCAGGTGGAAACATTACTTTCATGAGAAGCTGGAGGCAGTTGGCTGCAAAAGGCAGCATTTACAGCCACGTTCTCACTTCTGCTTAGAGTTTACACAAAACAGCCTCTGCCTTCCACAGATCACTACTATAATAGAAATGTCTTTTTTTTTTTTGGTTTTATTCATTTCTCCTTCATTAAAAAGGACACGATCTACTCTTCAAAGTGAAGACTTGTATTCATTTTTTTTCTAGTGATAGAATGTTTGCCACTCAAACTTAGTTGGAGATTGTCACCCAGATATGTCAAACTACTGAAGTTTTACCTTTTTTTAATTATAGAAACTGTTCTTGATTCACTACACAATTTAAGAAGAAACAATTTTCTAGTGTAACCCCTGTACTCTTTCCTAATAATTTTAAAGAGTTCCTTGATCATTTACAGTATACATTAAAACTGCACTTAAAAATTGTAAAGACTATTTGTCACAAATGTTCCAAAAATACTCTCAAAATATTTAAAGAATGTCAAATCAGTATATTAATATTCAGTATAAAAAGAAGAAACCTGAGAATATGTCAGAGTTCCAATTCCAGCTGTTGGGCAGTCCTGCTATGTTCTAACCCGTAACAAGCTGAGACCTCACAGTCCTTTTTTTCTCACAGTCCTTTCTTCCCTCCTCTCCACTTCCACGACTCTTCCACTAGATACAGCCAAAACATCTTAACTTAACTCTGACCAGATGAAACTACAGCTAGCTATGAATTATTAAAGGTTTACACAGACATAAATGACACATAGCTAATGGCACATGCTAACTTTAAAAATGTTCAACTTCCACAGGCATTAAAAGGCATTTTAAATAATCATGAATTCCACATACCCTAGTGGACCCTAAGTATTTACTCAGGTTGAGGAGAGATGGTGAATCAAAAACATTCTCAGAGGCAGTTTAGGTCATGGCAAACAGCCTTTTTTCATTGCCTTCAAGCATTTTATCTGGTATGCTAACTAATCATTAGATTTCTAAGGAGGAAAGTATTCTTCAAGCTTATAGTTTACTTTTGTTCTCTGGTAAACAATGACTTGTCAGTCTGGTTAACTGAAGCAGATGACTTGACGTGGAAATATGTACACTTTTGATTTATGAAAAACTCAACTTCATTGTTTACATTGGCTTTTCTTAAGCTGCAACCCAATATAACGCCTGAGTAGTGTATAAAACCCAACTCCTTGCTTTCAATCCACTGAGTTTTCTATCAATTTTCTTGAAATTACTCTGAGAACAATGAGCTTTTCAAAGTGCATAAGTATTAACATTCTAAACGTTCTAGCACCAGAAACAGTCTTTTTTTTCCCTCCATCTTTGATACTACAAAATGTTGCCTAAAACAATAATGCACACACCACTAATGACAGAAACAGTGTTTTCTCAACAATTCCTGAAACTGCAGGTCAATGACTGACAGAATAAGGTTACGAACCGTGCCTTCTCAATACGCATCTAAATGCTGCCAGAACCTGACTGCAATCACCAGTAAAGACAAACTGTAACACCTGCAATCTTATCAGGTGGCAGAAATACCACACCAAAAAGCCCAGGCTGTCACTATCTCTGCAAATAAATGTGAAATCAGACCTCTGTTCCAATTTTTACAGGAAGAGTGACAATTTCCTTCTCAAGTTGTCGGTCCAGGTTTTATTATATTGTTTTTCAATTATTTTGGTTAATGTAAAGGTGTAAATGAAACCCACCATTTTTATGTAGGCAAAAGATGAAGTGTTTGGATCTAATTTGCTGATCTTACTTCAAAGAATAGTCTCCCTTGAAACTGAAATTAGTGAATCTCTGTTCATTTATGACTTGAATACCTCTCAATCAGTCACCTCCACTTCAGGACCTTGGGTTTATGTTGTTACATAGCATTTCCCTGGTTTTCCCCTTTTTCTATCATTTGAATATATAATGCTTAACTTTGAGAAGAAACTACAAAAAAATCTGTCTTTGAAGGACACATAGGTATAAATTAATAGAACAGCATTGTTCAAGGAGGACAAAGAAAAAGCCTGTCCCCTATTTCTTTGGTTTTTATTTGCTTAATTTGAATATTATTTTCTCAGCATAAGTAAATTTTCTTTCTTTTCCTCAGTTTCTGACTTACAATTAACTCCTTACAATTTCATACAGCTACAAATTTTTAAATTATCTACCTTACTTTTATAATGGTAGTCAATTTAATTTGTACTATAGGGGTTCTTCTCTGCATGCAACCCTATTTCCCATAGGATTTTTAATTTTATTATTTTTCTAAACCCCAACCTTTTAAATAAATACAACAGACCTGGCTAAATCAAAAGGAGACTTTGTACAAAGCACTGCAACTCAACTCACTGGAAATCTTATAAGCCGTTACATAAATCTAAATTCCTGCAGTTTTTTGTCACTATTTCAAATATTCAGAAAACATTTCACTTGAAACTTTGTCTTATCTTTTGCACTAAGGACAAATAGTAGCAGTAAAGACACATGGTATTGCAAAAACGCTATAAGGAACTGAGTGGGATCATTATGAAAGACAATTTAATACATACCCTCAGTTGTACAACAGTGGTGATTTGGTCTCTTGCATGGTTAGCCCTGCAATTTTCCTTTATGTCCTCAAGCAACTTCTGAAATTCTAGAGTGAATGCCATTCTTACAGACCATAGGAACAACACAGTCCCTATCCAAAATAATGAAGTTGAAAGAGTTTTTTTATCCCAATGCTGTTTATAAGCAGATTTTAGAGTTATATCAGCTTAGTAAAACTAAATTAGTCCTGAGTTACAGTGAATGTAAGTAAACAACTCTCTTCCTTTGTCTGTATCTCAACCATTTGTTATATTTATCCAATTTTTTTCATGAACAATGAACATCTCATTAAATTTTACTAGAATTTCGTTGTTGAGACAAAAACAGAGTGGTGAGGAAGGAGAAAGAAATTTTATAAATTTCAAACCTGTTATTTCTGAACTTTCAGAAGAAATACACAGTGAGGAATGTAATGGTTTCTTACTGTGCTGGATTGTATAATTTTTTCAATGTTTGCCATTCAGAAATAGAAAGTACCAGGTACGCTACACATTTAGGCATTTATGGTTCACTTACTAAAATCTTGTCAGTATCTACTTTCTGATTTGCCACGTTTTCTGATTTCCTGTAGAAGGTCATATATTTGGGTTTGTATGGTGGCTGCTCACAGATGAGTCCATGGGGTTCACTCTTATCTGCTTATTTCTCTGTAGTTGACTTTTTCCCCGCAAAGTGCTGTAAGAAGTATCCAGTGAGATTTTTACTGATAATGTTATCTGGAGTCTGAATAGATACTTGGTTGCATCAGCACCAGAAAGGCAAGTTGTCTGCATGAATATTCCACGTTCTTATGCTGCACATATCAATAACACTGCTTTGCTTTCCCCAGTTATGTAATTAACTTCTAGAAGTTGAGCATATCCTTTGCGAAAACAACAAATATGTAGGAACTCTAAGCGGGATCTTAAGACTTATAATCTCCTCTTCCACACTTATCTTCATTTAAATTTCCATAATGTTAGGACTATTGTATTTCACGTGAATGTTTCAAAATGTAGTTTTTCTCTTTTCCTTTCCTTTCACACTTTATATCCTCTTTGCATACTGTGACTTTTGAGTGGTTATAATACTCATTTTTCAGGTCTTTCTTAGTACTACTACCAGCACACAAAAATCTCAAGCTGAATTCCAATATTTTCAATAACTCATTTGTCTATCCAAAGAGATGCAATCCTCTTCTTGCTGCCATCTTACATCTTTATATCATAAAATATTTAAATAGCAGTATAAGGAATGAATAGCCTCCTTAACTTGTAATCTGTTCCATCAAACAAAAGCAGCATCTCCGTGGTAAAATATTTTTCTTCAGCATCTCAGAACTACCTTTATACATCTAATTTCTGAAATAAATTATTGCAAAATTCCGTGTCTCTGGTGGCTTTTACAACACATCTTCTCCACAAAATTGGTTCTATTTTCTTGAACTTTTATCTGGAATATTTTCTGCCTTCATAAAGGGACTATTTTCTTATCTGGTTGAACAAATTTTTTCTTTTCTTTACATGAGTTTATTGCAAACCTCACTGAAGCTCAGTAGTATATCTTCAATTAAAATTGCTAAATTTCTGAATCATGATTACAATTCAGTGACCCTAAATCATGTGTTGTTTTAAAAATAGCTCTCATGAACACTGCAGCAAATTCTTCAAACTTCTGTTTGATGCACTTCATAATAAAGCTACAGTTTGTCTTCAGTCTGTATGACTGTTTTTTTTTTCTGAGTGACTGCACCAACTGTAACACTCTCAGATCAAGCATGCAATTTCTTTAGGCATGGCTGCTTCCCCCATTACCTAGGACACAGTATCTTAGTACAGAGCATACCAATGTTCAAACCCAGGTTAGGTAGGGAAAAGTTATTCTGGATGTCCTGATCTACAGGTAGCCTAAATGTACCAGAAGAACAGGAACAGCAAATAGAACTTGTCTGCAGAGAATTCTGCACATGAGAATTGTATACACAGTAAAATGTTTCCACCATGGAGATGATCTTTTCTACAATTTTACAAGGCATATGCAGTACATGATATAAATAATTCCTTCTTTTCCAAAAATAGGTAAAAGAAATCAAATGAGTACATTAACACTTCCTTTTTTTATTTTTTGACAAAATAGAAAGAAAAATAAAAAATTGGAGCTGTGTTAAAGAGATATTTCTAGGAAAAAAAGAAAAAAAGGACTCATAACTAAGTACAGAAATAGAAATGTTTTGGGAAATAAACCAGAGTGATTTGCATTATTAATGAAATAGGTAAAACTGGAGCAACCAAGACAGTTAATTTGGTGAAATGATGGCAGCTTTTACAGGTGGTATTTGTTTCATAATTTGGATGTTGTTTCAGCATTTCACAAGGGACAGCTCTTAGCAAGAATATTTACTTGGATATATTTAATGGTGTGAAAGTAGAACAGTTGTAAGCAAATTCCTTGTATATCTTTCAAAAGAGTTATAATTCTTGTGTAATGTGAACCTGTCGTGTGTGGCATTGTTAAACAAAGAAAAAGGGTGAGAAATTCAAGGAACCTGGTAAAGCATGTATATGTTGTTCAACTGCTTGCTCCTTTCTGTCCTATTATTCCTTTGATATTACACTGACAAATTAAGCAGAGAACAGTATCTCCTAGAAACTGAAAAAACACTTAAATTCATGAGTAATTACTCAGAATAATGTAAAGTAGAATATAAGAAATAGTCTTCTGAAAAGTAAAAGTATCAACCTGATTTTTCTCTATTATGAAGTTGTTTCCTTTCCTCTGTTGTTTTTACCATGTTCCTAGTAATATCCTTTTTGCTGGAAAACTTTTTATATTTATCAGCTACTTGGGTTTTCCTGTATTGTGTTCCAATTTTCCTTTTATTATTGGACACTAGATCTACCCTGTCAAAATTATTTATTTTATTGATTATTCCAAGTCTAATTATAACATGGGACACATATTAATTTATTCTATTAAGACTACCTCCAAATATCTTCTATATTCCCTAGAATAATAGATTTTTGCTCATCTGTAGGCATTAATCACAATTACAGGTTTTTATTGACTAATTGTCTCCCATTTTACAGGAGAAAACAAATAGATGTTGGTTTGAGGATTTGGTTCTTCTAAAACCAATCTATTTAAAGAGCCTGTACAGCTGCAAAATCAAGCTGAAATTATTAGCCAGGTGACATCTATTTTTCAAATCAAATATATTACTGAATGCTTATAAGTAAATAATGAATACAAATTTGCATAAGTAATTATTCTTTTCTCTTCTGTTAAATTATCTTTTCTTATTATTTTCATACTTACAGGTTCCACAAAAACATGTTCAATGTAGAAAAAATAATTTAAATACTTATCAAAAATTATAGCTTATTCAAATAGGTTAAGTTATTGTAACTGAATGAAAAGAGTTTATTAAATATTAATTTTCTTCTATCTGCACTGATATTAGTAATTTAAGTTTGGCTATAGTATAATTAATTACATTGAAACATGCTGTGAGAAAGTGAGCCTAGCACATTAATTTAATCTATTTTAGCTACTCCTGCTGTCTCCAAAATCATTTCTATGATTACAAGGCATTTGTCAAAGATTTCTAAAAGAAAACATCCTGTGTGCTGCTGATTCTTCTCTAAATAAGGCTAACATTTTTTATTCTCTCTTGAAATACTGAGTTTGGGATTTCTGTATCTAAACATTTCTCCCCCAGTAGAAGAGAATTAAAATATTGTCATAATTGACATTTTCTACAGACAAAATGCATGGTAGCTGCTTGTAAAACAGATACAAGAAACATGCAAATGTTATAAGTAGCTGGGAGAACTTGATATGTCTCGTCTGAGATATCAAAGTACTCAGTTTCTTTTCACCCTTTCAGGAGACATGCTGACAGAATCCACCACGGGTTTTAGAGCTGTAAGACTTCAGTTGTAGGCTGACATGAATATAAATTGATACCTATAATATCAAGAAGGCAGGAAGGAAAGGATTGTTACTGTAATCTCTTAAATATGAACCCATACCAGCTTTGATCTTGAATTTGGTATAGGTCATGTGTGGTCCCAAATGGTTGAAACTTTCAATAGGAAGATTCAGCTCTTAATACTTGAATGCAACCAGCATCAACCCTATTTATATAGATTGGTTCTGGAAAAAATACATTCTTTTCAATCACTGTTTGAGAGAAAATAATGCAAGCTGTTCTGAGACTTCAATATGAACTATCACCACAGCTTGAAAATAGGCCATGACTAGGGCCCACTTTTATCTTGTATAAATTTTCACGGCTACCCAAAGGGGCAACCTCTGCATTTTCCTCTCTTTTCCTTCCTTACACCAGAACAAGGGTTCCTGAGTCACCATGACAAGCTGGTTTTAAGGCCTTAGACTCCTCCGAAAACAGCCATGTAGCAGTCATCCTCACTGATATCCACACTGAAATGTTGCTCTTTTGTCCTTTATTTACAGAAACATTGAAATTCCAGTCTCCAAAGTAGTATCTCTGCTGGCCATTCAACACAAAATAAATAGAATGTATTATTTTTTTTTATTATTTGATTTATTTATATATGCATATATATTTATTAATCAGAAGGGGATTGGAAGGATTGTTCTTTGCCTGCATGATGGCAGTGCTCAGAAGTCCAATTCATGATTAACCTGGCAAATGTGACTATGATTGTAAGAAATCATAGCATAAACTACATCAGAAGTTAGCCCTGGACCACGTAATCTATTACCTGTTGAAAGCAATGCTAACTTCAAAGTTAGCTTGGAACTTTGAAGACTGCCCCCAGCTGAAATACAAGAGGCTTCAAGGACTATTTCATGGTCTTTCTGGGCTCTTATCCCACTCCTTAACCACTTCCATGGTATCTAATTTTTGGGTTGTCCTGTTGGTTTGGCTTGTTGACCCTGACTGGATGCCATGTGCTCAAGCAAGCCGCTCTACCAGCTGGACAGGGGAGAAAAACTGTAACGAAAGGCTCATGGGTCAAGATAAGGGCAAGGAGAGCTCCCTCACCAGTTGCTGTCATGGGCAAAACAGACTCACTTTCTAAAATTGCCTAAAAGGAGTTTGCAGTGAGGTGCAGGTTGGTCATGTCTTTCTAGTAACAGGTGTTACAACAAGAGGAAATGGCCTCAAGTTGTGCCAGAAAGGGTTTAGATTTAATATTAGGAAGGATAATAATCAAAGGTGTTGTCTAGCTTTGGAACAGGCTACCCAGAGAAGTGGTGGGGTCACCATCCCTGCAGGTATCGAAAAAGCATTTTCATGTGTCACTTAGGGTCATGGCTTAGTGATTGACTTGGCTGGATTAACAGCTTGATTTAAGGATCTTGAAGGTCCTTTCCAACCTGAATGAATCTATGAGCCTATGAGTCTATGAATTAGTAAAAAAAAAAAACTTTATTACCGATCAAACCAGAATAAGACAATGAAAACATAACAAAATCTTAAAAAAAAACCTGCCCCCCACACCTCCCTTCTTCCCAGGCTCAACTTTATTTCCAATTATTTTCTTCCTCACTCTGAGCGGTGAAGCGAGATGGGAAAAGGGGCTTGTGGTCAGCACATTATGTCTGCTGCTCCTTCCTCTTCATGGGGACAACTTCTTATACTCTTCCCCTGCTCCAGCATGGTGTCCCTCCCATTGGAAAGAGCCCCCCATTGATTTCTCCAACATTGGTCATTCCCCTGGGCTGCAGTTCATCACAAACTGCTCCAGCTCCCTTCCATGACATGCACAGCACTTCAGGCACAGCCTGCTACAGTATGAGGTCCTTGCAGGGTCACAAGACCTGCCAGCAAACCTGCTTCGATGTGAGCTCCTCTCTCTAAGGGGCCACAGACCCTGCCAGGAAGAATCCTGCTCCAGCACAGGCTTTCCACAGGTTTACAGCCTCCTTCAGGCATCCACCTACTCCAGTGTGGGGTCCTCCACAGGCTGCAGCTGGATCTCTGCATCCCCATGGACCTCCATGGGTTATAGGGTCACAGCTGCTTCACCATGGTCTGCACCCTGGGCTGCAGGAGAATCTCCGCTCCAGTGCCTGGACCACCTCGTTCTCCTCCTCCTGCACTGACCCTGGTGTTTGAAGGGCTTTTTCTCTCACATACTCCTCTCTCCAGATGCAGGTTGTTGCACTTATTTTTTTTCTTTTTTTTTCCTTAAATGTGCCATCACAGAGGCACCAGCACTGACAATGACTGATTCAAACTTGGTCAGACGCAAGTCTAACCCAGAGCCACTGGCTTTGCCTCCATTGTACACAGGGACAGCCTCAAGCTGTCTCCCCACAGAAGCCACCCCTGTAGTCTCCCTGCCACCAAAACTCATCATGCAAACACAATACTTATGTCTAGTTGGAATTTGCCTTTTACAACTAACGTCTGAAGTCTGTTGCTTTCTTCTTTATAGCAACTCATTATGGTAGTTGATTGTAGCAATGCGATCCTCTTGATGCCAAAATGGATTTTTGCTTTTTCATTTTGCTTCTCTAATCCCCTATGTAGAGAACCCTGTAGTTTTCCACTGCTAATGTTTATGGAACTAGTAGATAACAGAAGACCCATACCCTATCCATAACAGGGGCATGTTGCCCCCCATGTTATCCCCTACTGTCCTCGAGTGCCGCGGGTAGAAAGCGTGAGTAACTCGAAGTCTTTAGCAGCGGTCTTGTGTCCTGAATAAAGCAACTTTGGTTTCATCCAGTTTCCGAACAGAGGCAAGCCGGGCATCAGAACTCCCGCAGAGCCCAGGCTTAGTTCACACACAGTGGTTTAATTAAAGCAGGGAAGTAAAGAGACGAGAAAGGGTTCTTTTCCGCTTATTGCCAGCAAGGTTTTATTGCTGGGACATGGAGTGTGGTAAAGACAGCCAAAATGGAGTTCAGGGGCGTGTTATAGGATGGAGGCGAGGGGAGGGCAGTCGGGAGAGAACCAATCACTGCAGAGGATTACAATGATTGACAGGGGTGCTGGCCAGCAAGTTGGCTGTCCGCACCGGCACAGGAACCAATGAGCTGTCCTTTTGGGCGGGGACAGCCCCTGCCGCCATAGCTGGGGAGCCCCCCTGATGACCCGGGGCTGTGCCATCCCAGCTGCATCGCGCGGGGGGAAGAAGGGCCCAGACCCCACGGCTCTTGGCATGGTGGGCCCGAGCCAGGTCGCCAGCCATGCCCAGAGGCACCGCAACACTTGAGAACTCTCTATCTCCTTTGACAGTAGAAACATGAAAGTAATAGAGGACCCAATGACCAGTGTACATGTAACTGTCAACTGTCAAGATTTCTGTCAACTATATGGAATCGTAAAACTCACTATAAATATGGGTTCTCTCTTGCAACTCGCCCTCTTGGGGAGGGACCTCGGACATCAACGGAGACATGATGGGACAACCTTTGGTTACCATCGGATCGGGGGAGCTGCCCATCCCCCTTTCCCAGCTTGTTACGGATTCGCGCGAATAAAAGGTATTTGCTTCTCCCCTTTCCCATAATTTGTGTCTTTAGTTTTCTGTCTTCTGCCTGCCCTAAAAAGGCATCAGTCTCCTGCCTAGTCACATCAGCTCTGCACTAAACAAATCCATTTCCCTTTTTCTATCCTCTCTATCATAGGATTCAATCCCTTAACCACCTCAGAAGTATAATACTAATGAGTATATCACTGTAAAGTAAAGATGATCAAAGAAAGAGAAAGCTTAAAAATAAACAAAGTGATCAAGATAGTGCTAGGCACATATACCTGGTTGCAGTGAAAAACTACTAATGTGGTGTTTTTCTTGTAAAAATAGATTTAGTCACTTCAAGTCTTTTCCTGAAGGCAATAAACTGTGAAAAAATTAGGCCTGAACTCCCAGATTTTGGGCAGCATGCTCTCTCCCCTTGGCTGAAATGTGTTGAACATTCAGTTTTGGTGGAAAGAGTTCATTATTTTCTCCAGGAAATTTATATGGAGGCCAAACTCATTGAAGGATTAGAATAATGATTTTCCTAGTTATAATGTGGTTATAGATTACAATAACGGCATTTCAAAATAGAAGAACTAGAACTTTTTCATCTGCTTCTTAAATTTCAAATACACAGTTTGCTGAAAAGAAGCAGTGGCAGAAAAACAAGAAACTGATGACGATGAAAGTAAACCCTTTCAATATGGGTGACTTACAGCATAAAGCTTGCCTCTTCACTGTGTAAATTCCAACTTTAATAACAAACACCAAAACCAAAACCAGTCCTCCCAATGCCATGTCTCACAAAACTAGCATCAAATGTACCTTTCATATGTTAACTGCCTAAATTAATGTTTGTTCTGGAAAAGTAAATGCAAATTAAATTTTTAATGAAAATTAATTATTCCTTTGCATTATGCACACAGACCTGTGGCTCTGTCAGGTGACAGCAAGCCAATGAATAACAAAATCTGTCAAGAACCCAATGCTAATATTAAAAACAGAGAAGTGTAACCCCTTCATAATGTGGGAGTTTTAGCTCCTCCATTTAATGTTTTCTGAAATATGTGAATATGGAAAAGGACATTAATTCCTCAAAGAAAGCTTGCAATAATGAAAAGTATTAGCTTCACTTCATATTAAAGTTTTTGGAAATGTAAAGATTCATTCTAAGTAAAAACACATAGCCCCAAGAAGAGGTAAGCTATGACTTACCTTTCAACTTCACTACATTTTTCCATATGATGAATGTATTATTAAAAGACAATAAGAACCACCACTCCAACACTGGAATTTTAGCAGCAGCCACTGCAGAACATACTGGCTTGGCCATATTTGTGTTCTGTGCTTTTTAGTTTAATTTTAAGGCAGTTTTCCAGGGGAATAATTATGATGAAGAGTTTCCATAGATGTAAATATTTCAAAATCTAGCCAAACCATTAAGTTACAAATTTTCACAGAAGTGGGATCTCAATTTGTTCATCCTGGATATTCAGAGAGTAAAACTAATAATCATAGACCGAGCATTAAGAATCTGGTGGGATTTTCAAAGTTGGTTGCAAATATAGGTCTACTCCTATTTGTGTGAATAGGACATACACTGGACATCTCTGGCACTGAAACAAAGAAAATTTAATGTTGAACGCTTTGGAAAATATTATAAAGTACAGTTCATTTAATATTTTTGTTATTTGTGTGATTTGGCTGCATTACCAAAAATCACAAAAGCTAGGCCCTGCATGTTTTCATCTGGAAAGACCCCATTTCAGTGCAACGGGAATTTTGCTTGGGGAATTAAGTCAGACATCAACTCTCAGTTCTCAAAGTAAATCTGGTTGTTAAAGCTCTGTGAAAAAAAGAGATTTTTCTTTTAAAGTAAAAAGGACTGTATAACAAGCAGCATAGTAAGTTGGAATTCTGTGGCAGAGTAGAACATTTTTTCTGGATATCTAGATTTTCTACTGGTTTGTGATTTTAGCACCTTTCTCTTCCAGTAAACAGTTACACTTAGGAAAACACACAACCACATTGAATGCTTCGCCACAGTATATTGATCACAGATCAGATTATTTCCTTCCCTCTAGTCTCTGACAGTGTAATGCCAGCTGAATGTCAAGGCAAGCACTACTTCTACCAGTCTCCAAGTGCTGCGCCACAGACTCTGAGGTTGCTAGTTCTCAACTAGACTGTATTTTAGTGACTGCAGATTACTCTCCTAATGGGTATGTTAGGTATTATTATATATTTCTTAGAAAATTACAGCAATTCCCTACTTTCTACTTCAGTTTGTCTTTTTTTAATTAAACTGACTTTGAGAACTGATGCAGAACTCATGAATGATACCTGAAACTTTTTCCATTGGCCCCAATAAGGTATTAAATACCTATATGGATTGACCCATGAGTTATCAAGAGTTCTTTAAAAAAGCCTGGCAAAATATATTTTCTTTCAGTCGGGATGTAATATTGAAAGAAGATGTAATTTCCTGTCATTTTGATGTAAAATGTTCTGCTTTTTTTTTTTTAAATGCAGAAATTCACTCATAGGACTTGACCTGAATGCAGCTAGGAATTTTGATTTAAGGTTACTAATTGCTTTATGACTCAAACTCAATATGAAAACACTTCTAAAACAAGTTAGGGTTTTTTTTGGTTTGGTTTGGTTTGGGCTTTTTTTTCTTTTTTTCTCTTGAATTTATACACTGTGAGAAATAAACAGCTGTGGTAAACAGCAGGCTTTTCAGTATGTTTTATTTATTTATACACAGAACTTTAAGCATATGTCATATTGATGACATTTACATCATAATATATGTTGTTCCCTATAGCTGTGCAAATTCATCAAAATTGTCTGAATATCTACTGAATGTTAAGGCAGGAACAGCTTACCAAACTTTTTTCCATCTGGTTGTTATCCTGCAGGCTCAGCTTTTCTTCATAAAGCACTCAGAGAAGGAAATATACATTTTAAAATGTAATAGTCTGCCTCTGAAAGAAAGTGGTTTCTTTTCTCAGCCCAAAGGAAAGAAGAAATAGACATAGGAATTTAGTTTGTTCCAACCATGAGAACAAAAATAATAGAAGGGAAGCATACACAGGGAGAACTAAGTAAGAGGATTGCATCTAGATTAAATAAAATACATTAGAAAATGTGGGTTTGTATGACAACTTGTAGAACAAAGACACCTTTGCACATGTATGGTTCCATTTAAATGTATACGTATTTGACAGAGTTATTAATGCAGAAGTTCAATTCTTTAGGTTTATGATAACATGTTAAGACCTGATCCTTCACTAAATGGTGTCTAAGATGCTACCCCTTATGTGTGTCCATAGTCTGCGAAATAACATCAGGAAAAATTATCCAGGGGCTTCTTTTGTTGTGTAGGACTGTAGTCAGTCCATGTATATTTCACTCACTGGTTGCAGGGCTGTTAGCTGTTCTATCAAAGCTATGAGCCTCAGTATGGAAAACTGTCTACCCATCCGAATTAGAATAAGCAATTTCTCTGATATTTGACATTGTTCCAGTGTCTGATGATATCTACAAAATGTTTCTGCTTCATTTGTTGGATACAGGTCAAGCCTGCTCCATTTCTACCCAGATAAAATAAACTTTAGTAAAAATTGCAGAAGTCCAAAAAGTGGATTTTTTTGTGTTCTAACCATAATGTATCCAAATCCTGTGTTGTATTGATTTTTTGCTCTAGAAGATTCATGGACATCTACCTTCTGTGTTTTGTTCTGGACAGTGAGTGGAAATTAACTCTCCATTCAGTGGGATGTCTCAGAAGATGGAAAAAATTATCTCTAAATGCCTAAATGACTGCACTGTATTAGTAAGATGTTTTCTTTAAAGTTGTAGACATACTTGATGCAGCAGCATGATATTATGTGCTATTTGTTATCTTACATAAACACCATAGCAGCAATGGTCCACTTACTACTACAAACCATGGTCAGAAAATATTCAGAAAAATGGAGCCAGTGAGTATTACTGTAACCATGGCAACAATTGTCTGGTATCTCACACATGCAGTATGGAATGAGAAGACACATTCCTTTGGACTCAGGGGGATACACTGTCCAAACATCAAAGACTCACTTTCTGCTTTTCCCTAGCACTCCCAGAGTGAGAAAAATATGTCAAGTCTGAAATACGACAGGTGAAATGGAAACCTAGATGTGGCAGCGTATGTGGCAAAAGCCACAGCCCCACAGGCTCAAGACTGGTGGGCACAGCCTGAGGTTGCCACAGTCTGAGGCATACTCCCTGCTCAGGGTGAGTTTTTGGTTCACCCCCAGCATCCCTTGCACCTTAGTTTACATATTTTGGTTGGTTACTACATTACCTAATGTTCTGTATAAGGTTATGTTCTGGAAATTTCATTACAGTTGGGTTCTCTATTGGTTATATGTTAATCCTTGTACCCCCATAGGTTACTTTCCCCTGCTTGTATCCCCATAAATCCCCTGCTGTCCCTAAAACTTTGCCTTTGGTAGCTGAAGCCTTCAGCTCTCCCGGACCCGTGCGCTGCCCCTCCTGGACCCCAGACCCTCTCCTACCTTCCCTGCTGCTTCTCCCAGGAAATAAAAGAGCTGGAAATCACTCCAAGGCCCTTCTCTCGGGTCTTTGTCCCTGCCTGCGCCTGCATCATCAGACCGGGGCTCTCTCTATCATAGAGAAGCCAGCACTAACGAGCTGCCGGAGGACGCCCTGTGTCTGGGGAAACTGCAAGCTGCAGTTCCGGGAAACCAGGGTCACTCCCAGAATATCGCTGAGTGGCCTTGAGTGGCCCCCCTGGAGCCAGCGTAACCTAGATAAGATAGAATCTTCACCTTATTCCCAATAGATAAATTCTATTTATTTCCTAGCAATGTAAAGATTTTCAAGACTGAAGATAACATATACACATATATGCTTTTTATCCTGCATAGCTTAGAACTGTGAATTTTCTTAAGATATATGTTATCTCCTCAGTATACATTAGTGTTGTGATATGCCTACCACCTAAGCTGTAAATAACTGGTGTTAAAAACACTTCTTTTTTTTCCCCACTGTAACTTTTAGAAAACATACAAATTCTGATGTGCTTTTATTTATAAAAACATCTTGATTTCTGAATTTATGACACAGTTTTCTCTGCCTCCAGTAGCAACTTCAAGGGTATCAACTTTTTGCATTTGTCATTCACTGGTCATTTTAATATGCTTCCACAAAACCAGGAAAACTACAGAAAAAAAAAATTGGTTTTGATTACCTGGTTGGCACCTGAAATTTTATTTCCTTGGGCAATGATATCCAAAATTATGTGCTTAGCTTGTTAAATATTGCCAAGCTCAGTGGGAAAGCTGAAAACACAAATGACATTCTATCCTTGGAAAGGCAGTTAATAAGCTGGAAGAGTTTGTTTTTAAAATTCCAAAATCATTCTTTGCTCTCTACCTCATTTTTTTTTTCTGCAAATAATAAAAAGAAAGACCTCTAGTTTCAAAACCACCTAACAAAGTATAGAACAAAATGCCATTAGCTGGAGGAAAGACACTGAGTCCTTGAGCTTACTCAGAGTCCAATAATGATGTAGCTGAGTGTCATCCTTTCACTGATATCAAAGAATACACATAAATTCAGACATAATATTAAAAAAATACGTGTATGCTATAATTCAGTGTTATCATCAGAAAATTATCATGAAATTGACTTCTCTAATGAAAATGGCTGGTATGCATCCATTTAATAGAAACAAGAAGATATTACTGGATCCTGTAAAGCGAGAGTAATGGGCAAAATGCTGGCATGTGAATTTTTCTGTTCATAAATGCAAGAAAGCATCCAATGGAGAGAACAAAATTGACAGTCATCTATTGAATTTTAAATTTATCAAAAGAATTATCGGTGTTCCTGTCTATATTGCTCAGCAAAAACATTTTCACACTCTGTAACACTGATATAAATAAACCACAGAAGGATTAACGAATAATAGATAAAATCTAAAATGAAGAATAATAAATAAATAGGTCTGAATATAGTTTACTTAATGCATAGCATAGAAAACAATACCATATTCCCACATGGAATATTGCATTTTGTTGTGGACCTTAAATATATGTATTCAAATAATAGAAACGACATGATTTTATCAGATGCTTGATAAGGACCGTCATATAAAAAACAAATAAAATGACTGAATAATTTGATTTGAAACAGGACAGGGAAGAAGCAAAAAAATAGACAATTTCAAAACAAAAATGGAATCTAGCTGTCCTAGAATAGTAATAAAACCTTTCACTTAAGTTTGTCCTTTAGAACTTTTTAAAAAAGTGTGTGCTTGTGGTACATATTTATTTTGTGGAACTTTGTACCACAAAATTTCATTAGACCTACAAAATTCAATAGTATGTAGGTACAACTGAAACACATGCTATGGGTTTATTAAAATTTCCATGGCCATACAATACTAAGTGAAATCTGAATTCCCTGAATTCCTGTGATTCAAATTGTGCCTTGCCTTCTGATTGTCAGAGAAGCAACTTCAACTAAGTTCAACTAAAGGTGCCTATTGTGAATTTTCCTGTGCCTTTCCCAGAGGTAAATCCTGCAGGCTGTAAAAAGACACAGAGCCATGAAAACCAACACTTACTCCAAATGGCAGTTGGTACTGTATCTTATTTTTATTTTCTCAATTATTTGTTCTAGATAAATTATGTATATTCAAATGCCATTTTTAATTTAAAAATGCATTTTTGTTGACATCCAGGTGCTTCATAAAATTAGCTAAATCTTGCTCTGTTGTGCATTTAAACAAAACAAGGATCAAGATGAAATAGAAATTGACTTTGGTTTTCACCATTAATTTAATTTTACTCTTATTATAATAATTTTACAACTCTTTGATGCAAAAATGAAAGATCTGTCTTCTGTTCTGAAAACAAAAACCAACAAACAAACAAACAAAACCAACAAAAAAGAAACAGACCCAAATCATATTTTTAAAATTGCCAGAACAATTATCTGATATTTAACACGGTAAATTATTTTAGTACGTATTTGTTGCCATTTCTTGCTGCAAATTTACTCAACTGTACTACAGGATAACCACCATTGATGATATTATCAGAAGTAAGCAAGGAACTTCTCAAGTACTTTTTGCCATAAGGACATTTAGATATCCATGCCGCACTCTTTTCCTTCTAGTCCCAAAAGAAAGCCATTCCTTCTTGTGTCTATGGCAATAGACAAGAGAAAAGCATTTGTTTTGGCTAAGCAGTCTGTAGGGATTGTACAGGAATGATTCAACAGTAGCCAGAAAGCAATTAAGCTTCTTCAGAGGCATGAAAATTAGGTGTAATCATACCTTGATTTAGTTTGTGGAATTTTAACCAGGGACTCCACACAGATCCCAGAGGTACCTCACTGCTTTATTTGTTTAATTATTATTTGTGCTATGAAACAGATGCTTTTCTTGGTGACCTCGTCTACCTGAATATCACTTTGAAACATATGGTAAATGACCAACTTGCAATTAGGTCAAGTGATTAAGAAGACAGCCAGATGGTTGTTTAATCTAAGTGAATAATGTTAGGAGATATATTTTTTCAAAGCACTTTTAGTAATGCTTGTAGTTTTTGCATATTACGCTATTTAAAAATCTGACCGGTATCTTGTTGGTGTTGATGGATTTTCACTGCATCAGGAGACGGTTAATGATAATTTATCTGTAGTAGCTCCTGTTTGATATGAATGATCTTTCTTTATTTCTTTTTTGGCTTTTGAAATGATGGTGGAAAAGAACAGCTCTAAGAAAAACAAGTATATTGATACATTATTTTAGAAAGCTAATAAGTAAATTTCATCTCCTTGAGCATGTGAGAGTAATAAATATTCTATTTTTTCAATGGCAAAGAAGCGTATTGCTAACATGAACATTGTAGAGCTATCAGTCCTACAGTCTGAAAAAAATCATTACTTAGACAGTATCATGAGGTTTGCCTCCAAATTAGGAAGTTAAAAATTATCTTAAAGTATTTGTTAAGGCCGTTTTGTTTCGATTTGTTATATTTGGGGTTTTTTTTAAGAAGACATTAGTTTTGCATGGCTTTCAATGTGAAATTCATCCTTAAATAGTCCCATATAAATTCAAGTTTTTGTCACTGTTTTCATTACTTAATTTACTCTTTCTTAACCCATGGAGTTGCTGCTTTTTCATTTCTTTCAATGTTGCTCATGGTTACTCAAGACTCAAAAGGGCTGTTTAAGTTGCCTGACACATTCCTTTGTTCAGGCAGATTTTGAGAACTTTGTGTCCATATCTGGCATTTCCAAACGTGAAGCTGAGAAATAAAAGCAACTTCAGACAACCTGAAACTTCTCTGGAAATAGCAAATGTGATTGATTTAATTACCTATTATACAAGTAACATGCAATTACTCTGTACATTTGCAGTACAATCAGCACTTCCTGAATAAAGCACTAGACCTGTCATTCTCAGATAGGATCTACAAGCATATGTGTCCAAATGAATCAGAGTTTACAGAACATATACTCCATTACACCATACACCTCTGTCTGATGAGGTACTCCAAAATGGATATATTTTAGCACTCTTGTGCCTGTACTGAGAAAAGCATTGGGAAAAAAAAATAAAGGAGACATTGATTTTAATGCAGTAATGTATTTTTCTCTTTTCAATAAAAATAGACAAATTAAGTCATACTTTTTTTCTCAAAACCAATTCTCCTCTCTTTCTGATCTACCAATAACACAGTTTTGTCCTAATATATAACTAGAAGCCTGAGCCTGTGGAGCAGAAATTGTCTCGTTAATCAAAGCTGTGGTTTAATATGATTTAGGTCAAAGAAATAAACCTTCTCTGTGCAGCTTGATTGCTGGTACTGACATCACCACTTTTATTACTTTCACTGCTTTGGAAACCAATTGACATTCAGTTCGGAAATAACTCTGTTTGCTCAGCCAAACTGACTTCAGTGCTCTCTCTGTGAGCTGACAGCTGGCTTGCAACAGATGATGAGTAATCAGCTGATTATGTCTGAAAACAGAACCATGCACCTGGAACCATCTTAAATTCGCATTTCTATTGCATTTGGAATAGTTATGGAGGCCTCAAGAATTGATATAATATTGTCATATCTCTGTTCAATATTCATTTTTGAAAAATAGATTTCTTCCAGCTGAATTTGCATAGCTGAGTTTACCTGTGCATAAATGTGAAACTCTTCTCTAGCTCTGTAAATTAAGCATTAACACCACCTTTGACATCCACAGTTTTGCCCTGAAAATGTTTTCTCAGACTGAAGTAAAATTAAAATAGTTCAGAGATTAAAATAATCAGAGATTGATGTGTCTAAATTCAAATTTAAAAAAAGCCTCCTTTAGGCTTGGGTCACCAAGCAAATCTTTTTCTTTCAGGATCTTTTAATCATCTCTCACCATGTCCTTTGTACTGTAAGTCTTGGTGATATTGGTGTAAATGTTTATGTCTTAGCCACAGAAATGCTCATGTTGAATACTTTCTCATTAGAGTTGTACACATAAAATGGAGAAATTATTAGCTGATTTTGCTTGTTGACATATCAAATGACAAATAGAATAACAAGATTTTCATTCTGTGAGACCATTGCTTGGTGTTAGTGCTCATATTGCTGCAGCTTATGTCTAGTCATATGTTCAGAAGAAGTAGCAAACAACATCCATAGTTAGACAGATAAAGATCAGCACACATGCCCCATTAGGTGATACAGTGACAAAGATCTTTGGATATGTCTGAAGTTATGAAAGGAGAAGCCTACAAAAAAAGGAACTCTGATCTTCAATTATCCAAGGACATTAAGACTGAGGGAATGGTTAACTGACATTATTGATACTACATTAATCATAGGGTTTAAGCATGGACTATTATAGTATATGCTCTCAGGGTCCTATGTATGAGCTCCCTTGGAAAATAAGCAGTAAATCTGTGTCTTCAAAACATGAAGGAGGCTTTCTAAAAATTGTAACTGAACGTTACACCACAGGTAAATTTTGTAACTGATATTTATCAGGAAGTAAAAAGCTTTATGCTGAGAGGACAGACACATGGCTGCAAGTTAAAGAACTAATTTTTTATATTTGAAATTTTCAGATAAGGTCTTTCATCAGGGTATTTTAAAGGACTTGGGAAATAAAAAACCAACCAACCAACCAAACCCAGTGTTTTATAGCCTCCACATTTAATCCTCAGTTGTTTCTGCTGGATCCCGTTGATGTTATACTTCATTTAGAGTAGTGGAGTTTTACAGCACAGTGACTTTATCGATGTGTAAAAGTATTTAATTAAGGAATAAGCAGCCAGACTCTTTGCAGTGGTATTGAGTGACAGCACAAGGGACAATAATCACAGGCTGAAATACAAGAAATTCCTTTAGACATGAGAAAATTATTTTGTAGACGGAGAGTGGTCAAACACAGATATTCAGCATGACTGTGAAATTTCCATCCTTGGAGGCATTCAAAAGTCAACAGGACCCAGTCCTGAGCTGGATTAGACAACCTTCAGAAATCCCTGCCAACCTTAACATGGACTCTATGGCTATTATGGAAGGATCTCTGCTTTGGGGAAAATTGTAGTTTTCCTGGGAAGCAAGTGGGTCTGCTCGTGAAGACAAGTTTGTAGGGTCTGTAGGATGTCAAGAGAAAAGACATGAGACAAAGAAAGGTCAGCATCTCACAGGGGACAAGGAGATGAAAGAAGGGGAGAAGGAAGTGAGTGGCCAGTAGCCAGGCCTCAAGGACAAGGGAAAGAACACCTCATGGAGTACAAATACTGGCACTCTGGGCTTGGTTTGATTGTTATAAATCAACCTACACATTTCATTTTAATGAATCATCATGAAGATGACTTTTATAGTTGTTCACTTTCAGGTTTATATAATAATTTATTTAAATTCTAGCTGCTTGTGTAACAGCTACATTATGTAGTCTAATCAACTCTTCAGACATGCTTATCATCATCCATACATCACAAATACAAAATTACTTACTTTCTGTTCATGACCATCTTTTTTATTGCTGATTTATCCATTATCATTGCATGTCATTGCATGCAACGCTTTCTCAAAAAAATCCCATGAGATTTTGTACTTTTGAATTTGTCTTCACTCTTTTTTCAGTCACTTTGAAAAACCAGGATGTGTTTTTCATGCAAACAAAGCAGCTAGAAAATGTTTCAATCAACCTCTATAATCAAGGGTATGTGTTTTGCTTGTTCAGTGCAATAGCCTCACAGTGTTAGCAGATAATATACACTACTGATTTTTTTTTTTTTAGTATTTCTGTTTTCTTTTTTTTTTCTTTTGAGTAATTTAAAATGTAGCCTGTCATCAGCATACACTGTATTTTGAAGAATATCAACTGTTCTGTAGTGACAGTGGAGAAGCTTTGTTCTCCTTTAAATTTTTCTGAATGCTTTTTTAGTGAGAGAATCCCAACTGTGTGAAACCTTTCTTTTTCTGCTTAGTGGAGAATAGATTGCACTTAAGACCTGAACAAAGAGAGGAAACAAAGTGTGCTGTCACAGTCTCTAGAATATAGATACCCACTGAAATCCGGTAAACTGGTAAAAAAAATAATCTTTTCCAAAGGTATGTTCGGGCAAGAGTGTAAGTTAGTGCTGAAGACAAATCTCAGAAGTAGGAATACTGTAACAAATGAGCATTATATCCTTGCTGTGGGCCGTACTAGAGAGCACTCAGCACTGGAGCTGCACAAGGCAGATTCCAAAGTATGGCGTCTCCTTTGTAGAATAAACACACTTTACCTGTGTTTGTTACTGTGTAGTGAGTAAGAATAGCACAAGATTGCAGAATTAAAAATGCATACACATGGGGAAAAAAAGGTGAAAATAGCTAAAAGCAATTAACAACTGCCTTTGCTTGATATGATCATGGTACACCTTCAGCAGAGACACAGAATGGGGCACAAAGTTATATATATTAGTCTGAAAATCAAGTGCCTCTCACTTTGCTTTCTCAATGAGCCACAGATGTTTCTCCTTGATTTTACACAGACACTTGGACAATAATATTGCCATAAAAAACACCCCAAAACTTGCAGTAGATGGCTTTATTCTTTCCAAAAATCTTGCAATTCAAATCAAAGTCTTTTGAAGAAGAGCTAGTGTCATGAGTTCATTTTGTCTGGTATCTTTACTCAGCCCCTTCTTTTTCTTTCTTAAGAGTTACAAAGAAAATGGGTGAAAGGTGCAAAGAAGATGAAAGAAGTGAAGAAAAGAGGTGCCCTTACAGCAAAGTCACTAATCTCAGCAGGAAGATGGTGTGGGACTGAATCAAGATCACGGAGATTTTTTTCAGAGGAATAGGACCACACTTGAGCTTTTCCTGGGTTAAGAAAGGGAAAAAAAGGAAAAGATACAAGGAGAAACTTTACTGTGTTAGATATGCTAGCCACCAAAGGAGTGAAGAAAGTACAAAGAGAAGGATGTCAAGCATCTGGGGCTGTCAAGGAACTAAGGATAACAAGTTGTAAGTTATACAAATGGGCTCACCTTACCTAGGGTAACCTTTTTGTGTCCTACCCAGTATGAATCTGCTTTCCCCTCCCAATAGTGGCTCTTACCTGTTCATGTCAGGACTGTGAGTTCATTTGAAATATGTCTATTCCTATGATTGGTCTATTTTTTCTTCCAAATTTATGTGCATAAGTCACTTTCACCTTTAAAAATATTGGTCCTAATTCTGCTTCTTATTTTCTCCAGAACATATGTCCCTTTCCTTACACCTTTAGGATTGCTAACATATATGATTTTTGAGGTGATTTCTGAGACAGTTATACCTCCTTTAAAGCTTCAGACATTAGGATCAAATGTCTAAAAATCTCTGTTTTCACCTTTATTTTCTTTTCAATTTAGAAGTGTCTTTCTGATAGCTAAAAAGAAAAAAGGCATTAGTCAAGAATAAAGAAGGTAGGAAAACAACATAACCCAAAAGTTGCTTTGATTTTGTTGTTGCTTAATTTAATTTTTAATGGGATTTTTCTTAAAATGGATTTAATTTTTTTTTTCTTTCATACTGATTTTTTCCCCCATGTCTTATAAATTTCTTCATGCAGTCTTGCTTTATTCCCTCAGTTACCTACACATTTCTTTACTATTTGGCCCTAGCACTCTTCTGGAATATTTTTTGTATTTACCATGTTTCCTGAAGTTCTTCTACCTCTATTCCATTATGGAACTACAAACCATTAGCCAAGACACAAATAAATGCAGAAAGTCAGCAAGAATGGTTTAGAAGAGTATTAATTATGAAAATCACCACCATCAAAACACAGGATTTTTTTTTAACTACTCATAGCTTTATTATATTTACAGAAGTAAAGTGAAAATCAACACTTTTGGAATTACAGGTTCTTTGCAGAAGTGGCCAAAAGAGAAAAATTCTTCTCAGTCATGAGAAAGAAAAAAATTTGCCTTTACTACACCCTTAACTAAAAAAAAATTAGGAACCACTTCCATACCACTGTTACCAGCTTCATCAAACTAATTTTAATCTATTGCAATGGATTGTCAAGACCCTTTTAACCTGCTAAGGTTCTCCACACATTCAGCAGTTCCATGTAGAGTGTTTACAGCAAAGAGGTGTTGTTAGTTGGCAAGTTATTGCAATCACACTCTTCCGAGTGCTGTGCAACTATTCACAGTGGGGCTCATCAGAGGTCAGACACAGCCAAGGGATTTGTGTGTGCAACAGAAAATCTAGAAGGCCACGTTTATTGCGAGATTCAATCAGGAACTTTCTTGAGAGGCTGAATGTTGAAATATTGTGTAGGAAATATTAACTTTAATCTTTAATCATTGCCTGGGTATGCTACTTTGGAGTGGATTCTTCAAGACTTAATTTCTTGTATTTTAAAATATGAATATGGATCCATTTAATTGGAATATGTACAGGAAAAAAATTATAGATTAACATTTCTATTCCTGTGAGGTCTTTTTATAAAAATCTTTTTAGGTTTTTGCTATTTTTTCACTTTGTTCTAGGATTTGGAAGTTACCCTGTCAGAGTCTGTTAAGTTTAACTGCTTATTATAATTGCAGCATTGCCGTTATCTAAATACTTAAAGAAATATATTTTTGATTGTAGAACACTTTAGCATCTCAACACGTAATCCAAATTCAGGTTTTTAATGAAACTTAAGGAAACTTTTTTCTGTTTGTCACATTATGTGAGATGATATGCGTTTTTTTACACAAGACCCATGAGGAGAGCACAACTATTTACAGTATTCAAATTATATGTAAATATGCCCTTGTTTTCTGACAGAATCATTGATGCTCAAGGATATCCTGCCTTCCCCAAATGAGATACAAAGAATGAAAAATTCTCTCAAGTTCAGCAACTGCCAAACTCCACGTCTAGTACAGCAGCGTCTTGCTTCCCTGGCCCTGCAAGCTGCATACCAAAACCCCTGCCTGTCTGAAAAGCACAAGATATTTATTCTGTTACTAAGGAGGGCAGATAAGTCCCTGTGAATGGTACAAAAGTAGACAAGAACAAAAGACAGAGAACACCTCCCTGGGAGATCTCACTGTTCTATTACTAGAGGGAGGATGGACGCACACCTTGATCATTGAGTGACCTTTTGATTTCAGCTTCAAAAGACCTTCATGTCTCCACATAGTCAGGGATTGCAATCAGGCAGAAGCCCAGGTGCTGTGCTCTACTGCATGCTATGCACCCTGCCATGGAAGCCTCCCTTGAACTTACATACTGCTCTTGAGCCTTCTATAGAGGTAAGACTTAAATGAAAGAAGTAATTACATGACCAGCCAGTCAACAGGTGTCAGATACATTTAAAATAACATTTACAAATAAAAGATACCATAATTTTAACAGTTAGGTTTTCTTGTCTCAGGTTTGCCTTTCTAACCACAGTTATACAAGCAAAAAATAAATAGCACTATAAGCAGCAAAGTGTAGTTTTGAACAAACAGTAGTGACTTCAATGGTTCAATATCAATAAGGAAGTTTAGAAGAAAGGAAGATGGGAATAGCTGTGACCCTTCCTTATTTGTAAAAGCAGTAATGTGTAGTGTACATGGACTGTCCATGACATATTACTTATCTATCTGACTTATAGTTAAGAATGTAAGAAATATGAATTTATTTAGGCACCAGATCCTGTGCTTGTATAGCATTGCTTAAGTTAATAGAAGTCAGCTCATTAACCTCCTCAGAGGTTCTTGTGCTAAATCTTGTATGAGCTGCTTTATGTATTCATCTTCTTTTTCTCACATACTTCATACAAAGGAAATGTAAGCAGTTTTTCTTTCAGATTCAATATTTTATGTGCTGAACAGAGGCACTCAGTTTCTTCACTTTTCCCTAATCTTTTCTTTTTTAATATAGTACCATTTGAAATAACAGGTAATATGGGGAGTGACTGTATCTTAACAAGCTCCTTGTTTTTCCAGCAGCCACCTATTACTTTAGATTATAAAGGCAATATTTTCTACATCAGTTCCAAAACTCTGTTTCAACTGCAAAACAAAATGCAATTATTTTGGTGACATAAATGAGTGTGCAGCAATTATCAGCTATTTATTTTCACAATTAATTGTGAATAAAGATATTTACTCATTTATCTTTCTCAGTCATTAGTTTGTATTCTATTCAATTTTCAGCTAGAAACTACAAGGAATTTGGGTTCCAAATATGCATGTGATTTGACTGTGGTGTTTCAAAAAGTTCTGCACACTGAGCAGTGCCCTGCTTAGTGCAGCCACTTACTATGCTAAATGCACAATCATCTTGTGTCATCTGTGTGCTGGAACTGCCTGCAGCTTGCAAAATGGTGCATACCCACAACCCATTTCTGTATAACAGACTCAGTTGAACTAGGTACACACCCAAGTTCAGTGGTTATTCATTTCAGTTGCACACCAGATTTTGGGAAAAAAAGATGGATTCAGACAAACAACCCCCAGCTATCACCTCCCTCCTAGCTGGAGAAACACTGGATAAATATTTCTCTAGGTTGTTTCATCTAATACTTTCTCCCTCATATCTCTGCCCCAATATATTTAATCGAGAAAGAAGATTCCATTCAACTCAATCACCACTTATTCACATTTTCTTAGCCCTTTCATACATTTTATTTTCCTGTACATTTAATATATTAGTGTTTTGCTATCCACAGTACTGGCTTTGCTCCTCAGTGAAATTCACAGAATCAGAGAATAAGTAAGGTTGGAAGGGGTGGAAGTCGGTAATCTCTAACCTCCCTACTCAAGCAGGATCATCCTAGAGCACATGGCACAGGATTGCATTGAGATGGTTTTTGAATATCTCCAGTCAGGGAGATACCACAACCTCTCTGTGCAATCTGTTCCAGTGCTTGGTCACGCACACAGTAAAGAAGTTCTTTCTCATGTTCAGGTGGAACTTCCTGTGCTCCAGTTTCTGCCCATTGACCCTTGTCCTATTGCTTGGCACCACTGAGCAGAGCTTGGCTCCAACCTCTTGACACCCTCCCTTCAGACACCAACACACATTGATGAGGTTGCCTCCCAGTTGTCTTTTCTCAAAACTGAACAGACCCAGCCCCCTCAGCCTTTCCTCATAAGAGATGTCCTACACCCCTAACCATCTTTGTCACCCTCTTCTGGACCTGCTCCAGGATCTCCATGCCTCTCTTGTACTGAGGAGCCCAGAACTGGACACAGCACTCCAGAAGTGCCTCACTAGGCTGAGCAGAGGGGCAGGATCACCTTACTTGGCCTGCTGGCAATGCTGTTCCTAATGCACCCCAGGACACCATTGGCCTTCTTGGCCAAAAGGACACAGTGCTGGTTCATAGACAGCTGTCCACCAGGATCCCCAGGTCCTTCTCTGCAGAGCTGCTTTCCATCAGTTCAGCCTCCAGCCTGTGCTGGTGCATAGAGTTGTTCTTCCCTGTGTACAAGACCCTGCATTTGCCTTTCTTGAATTTCAGAAGGTTCCTTACTGCTCATCCCTCCAACATCTCGAGGTCCTTCTGAAGGGCTGCACAGCTCTGGGGTATTGGACACTCCTCCCAGGTTTGTGTCATCAGTGAACTTGCTGAGGAGACCTCTGCCCCTTTAAACAAATCATTGATGAATAATTTAAACAATACTGGGCCCATTAGGACACCACTAGTGACAGGTCAAAAATTAGACCCTGTGCTGTGGATTACAACATTCTGGGATCTGCCATTCAGCCAATCTCAATCCACCTTCTGCCCACCTCTGTTCACACTTCTTGAGTTTGCTTAAAAGGATGTTGTGAGAGGCAGTGCCAAAAGCCTTGCTGAAGCTGAGATAGAAAACCTCTACTGCTTTCCCCTCATCCATCCAGATAGTGATTTCATTGTAGAAAGCAATCAGGTTGGCCAAGCACGATCTACCTTTAGTGAATCCATGCTGATTTCTCCTGACCACCTTCTTGTCATCCCTGTGGATAGAGATGGCCACCAGAATGAGGTGCTCGATCACCTTTCAGGGATTGAGGTGAGGCTGACTAGGTGGTCTCCCCTTGTCTCCCCTCCTTGTCTTTTTGAAGACTGGGGTAATGTTCGCTTTCTTCTAGTCCTCAGGCAACTCTCCTTATCATCACAACCTTTCAAAACTCAGCAATAAAAAAACACCTCTATATTATTAACCTTGTGTGCAGCACAAATCCAAAACAAAGTCCCTTACTAGTCACTGTGAAGAAAATTAACTCTACCCCAACCAAAACCAGCATGTAGATTTAAGACACCTTTTGGGACAAGGCACTGTAATTTGTCCCTGCTGTAAGATGAAATCCCTGCTGCATTTTGTGCAACTTTCAGAGACAATTTAGTACCACCCTGCTACTGGAGTGTTGTAATTGTCCATGATGTTGTAGATGAGTTTACAACCAGGATTCATTTACTTTTCATTTAATCTACTTCTATAACCTCTTGAAAACAAATGAACAAAAAAAGATCTCAGTGTTTAATGAAAAAGATGAAGTATGAGCTTTGTAATAGAAATATAAACCTTTCAAATTTTATAGTTTTTGTCTAAAAATATATAAACTTCCTATTTTTGTCACATTCCCATTTCCATATAAAATTTAGACATCATGCAGTAAATCAGCTTAAAGACAAACTGTTAATATACTTTGCTTGCAAACGGCAGACCATTAACAGAAAGTTTACTTTAGGCCTTTAAAATTCTTCTCCTATCTTCCTCTCTCACTGGCTCTCTGACCTCAGGGGATGTAATCCCTTAAAATGCAGCTCATCTTCAATTAGCAGAGAGAACATATGTACGTTCTTCACTGAAATCCCCAGGTATCATGCAATGTAGTTCACTTCAGATTTTACAGTTAATTAAAGCCTCATACACATTTTCTGATTCTCCAGCTGGCACTGGAGAGTTTTAAAGCTTAGACCATTTTAGCTATTACTCTGCTAAAAAGTTTGCTAATAAACTTAATGTTCATGTGCCTTTCTTGCTGACCAACACACTGTAATGGGAAGTTTATAACCACTGATCTCTTCCGACAAAGAGGATGAGTGAAAACGTAGTTTACAGGAGGGACCAGAGTTTAAACTGCCTACTTAAAAATAATCCCCCTTGAAGACCAGAATTCTCTGAGAAAAAGTACATTGAAAATAAGCAAATTAACATTAAGAAGAAAAACATTAAGAAGAAAATATTTCCAGGTTATAAACTTGAAAAATAATAAGGGAAAAGTCACCTTTTCTGAATAATATGCTTAGATCTCATAGTCAATAGATGTGACTTGCTGATATTATGAGAATAAATATCACCGTTTTTGAAGGATATAAAGCGTGCTGTTTTCTGTCCAATCCCTTTCAATAGTCACTAAATTTTCAGTATGTTTTCAAGCCCTTCTATTGTATTTAGTGTCCTGTGAAAGGAATATGTATATAATATTTGCCTGACAGCTGGTTTGATCTCACAGGATGAAGATTCAGTACTATTTTTTTTTCCTTTTAGTAAAAAATTTCCTAGAACTATTTCTCATCAAATTAGTAATTTTTATGAAGTCAGTGTTTCTTCCTCCTTTTTTTTTCTCCTGATCCTTCTTTTACCAGGTTGTTCCAGTCACCTTTTTAATCTATCATCATCTTTCCCTCTTCTGATTACTGCTTCTCTTTCCTCCACTTTTCTTCCATCCTCCTTCAGTATCCTACTTTTATCTTTCTAACATTCATGCACTCCTCCTGAACATTCACTGGAATGAAGGCACTTGATCATGGCATAATCTCATGCTGCAGGAAGTTATTATCTGAAGACTGACTGTAAAAATGTCACTGCATTGTTATTCTCCCATGCATCTCAATTTGAGGTTGATCTTCAGATTAAGTGGGCTTTTGTTACAAATGAAAATATTTTGGTCCTTATGTTTAAAAACATCACAGTAGGCCAAGTGACTGCAGACACCAGCGTTTCTGAAATTAACTATTTCATTTTATCTTTTTCTCTTTTTGTTTTCTGATTGCAGTTACTAAGACATAAAGTTTGCCAGGTTAATTTAGTGACTGAAGAATTTAATGAAGACTTAAATCTTTGTTCTGTTTCTGATACTGTTAAATTGCACCCTTGATCCTTGTATGAGAAATTGCTTTGATGTCAAAGAACATACACAAATATAAGTAAAGGCAGAATTAAGGCCCATGTTTCTTCTCACCTGGGTGACCCCTGGGCCTATGAGGAGCATTTTTTTTTTTTAATTAAATTGCAGATGGGGAAGCCATTAGAAAATTAACCCAAAATACTGTGCTCATGGGTATTTTGCTCATGTCTGTTGAGGTACCAACCTACAACAAGATTTCTGCAAAAATCATGGAGAGACAAGTCACCATCTGCCAGTGTTGGTTGCAAAACAAGGGTTCTGCAAGAGGAATGTACACTGCAAAATACATTTGTATTCCTACACATCCCACAAGATCCAGGGGCACATCAAGCTAGATCTATCTTAATGTTCAGCCTGTCTTGAAATGTACCAAGCTTATGACAAGAGAAAGCAGATAATTTTTTTTACATTTGAAATATTTCTAATTCTGAAGGTGCCAATAATAATGTTTAAATAATTGAATTGATACAGTAGCAGAATGGTAATCTACATTATCCTTTCCCAACATTAATATTTTTCCTGTGGTAAAAGGCATATAAAAAGATTTGTGTTTCAGAAGAAATTAATTTTGTGTCAACAGCATATACTTGACAACTTTGGGAACAGTCGTCATAATTTCTTCTCAGATAAACTTGCTGTCTGAAACACCGACAATCTGAATAATACCTTATCATGGGTACTAGCTGCCTGGGCACTGGGATATTTTCTGGATATTCATTATTTACATACTACTTCTATGACTCCAATTTTAAATAGCTGATGGTGATTGTTTTCATTTAGTACCTGTCCCTTATTCAACCTTTTTCAGAAAAGAACTGCATGTATTTCTTTGATATAGAAAGGGAATCTGCAAAAACTAAGAAAGTTTCATGGCTAGAAATGTTGGATGATACCTATTATACCTGTTGGCATAGACCTATTAATTCCATAAGGCCTGTGCACGTATAACTTGACCTGTTTCTACATCTGCAATAACATGATCTCATTTAATATTTTAGATAGTTTTCATTACTTGTGGTGACTTTGCATTTCTGTGGGGCTGTTTGATTTGTCTGTGAATGTATTTGAAGTTGAAAGAGAAAAATTATATTATTCTATAAATTTGAAACTATTTAAATAAGAGCAACTCTTGCACGCAAAAAATGACAGTACTCTGTAATTTCCTCTTTTATGAAAGATAGTAGGTCTCATATGTTATCACATAAATGAAATTACTTGGTCCATTGCTGGTCACAGAAATTAAAGAAACAACTCTGATTTTGTGGTTACTTCCTGTCAGAATAGCAACCAACTGTAAGTTGCCAAAGTGAAGTAGAAATGTAGGTGAACTGTAAATACTCATCCTCACAAAATAAAAAGTTTGTAACACAGGTGTTTCTACAAAGTTAGAGGGAAAAATTTAAAACCACAAAACCTTAGATTTCCTGTTAATATTATACAGTAATATAATTTCTTACAACTCCTTTGCCACAGATTAAGACTGCTGAACAGGTTTATTACAGATTCTCAGTTAACTGCCAATTGGGAAGAAAGACAAAGAAAGCATTTTCCATGTAAAATGAGTATTTTCCTGCTCACTCACCTATAAAATTATTATTGAGTAAAGGGAAACTGAAGAAAAAAAGAAGTGTTACTACTTTATCAGTTCATGGCAATATCTCACCTATATAGATGAGAGCTGGAGAACTTGCTGCAGAAATTTTTCTATTCGTCATCTTTGATTTTTCCAGATTCTGAGGAAATTTTCTGTAAGAGTACATTCAGAAATTTATGTTTTGGAATTGTTTTATTAGAACACAAACTGATAAAAATCTCTTTAACTAGGTGGTAATACCAGATAATGGGCTAGATTCTATATACTGTAAAGAGTTTGTTGGGGTTTTTTTGTTTTTTTTTTTTTTTACGTGATTTACATTGAGTTCCTTTCTTGAGAGTTTTAAAAAATTAACATACTCATCTTAGAATTTTAGTCTCTTTTTGTAACCGTGTGGAAATAATCATATTATTGGAGTTAAGAAAAATGACATGGGTAAATACTAAATTATGAAGAACAGCTTATAAGACCTGCAATGTCTCAGGGAAAACAGAGAAACACATTCAGATCATTACATTATGCTTTATTAGAATCAAATAAAATCAGGAAACATTGTACATAAATTCTGCATAATCCATAGAGACTTGTTTTAAGGTATCTTTTAAGATCAGTAATTTTGTCAGTACAAACTTACCCACATGTTGCCCATTTTTACTGTTAAAAATAGCTAGCTCTGTGCTAGATAGTTTTCAAGGACTAGAATTCTGTAAACATAGCTATGTTATTGTAGAATTATCTTGTTATTGCATTCCTTTCCCATGGACACGGATCCTTTGATGGACATTTCTTTTGACCACTGTAGTTAAAGACGGAAGTGTTAATTTTCTCCAATGAACTGTGATTTCTAAAAGTGCATATAAGAATTAAAAGAAGGTGGGTTCCCCTTCTTCCTCCCTTTGCTCTGAACACGAACAGCTGGCTCCGTCTCCGTTCTTCTGCGTCTCCTTAATTCCGCGGTGATAAGCGATAGTAATACCCCATTTTTAAGATACCCAAGGGAGTATTAATAATTTAAGCTTGGAATAATCTATATCAAATACATTTGTGAATGACAACCTTAACAGCTCAGTAATGCTGTAAATGACTCAGATATGGTTAGTGATGTACATGGGCTACAAGAGATATTTTGTTAAGGGGGAGTATGTGACTGCTAGTGTGAGCATCAGAGAGATGTGAAGACAAAGGTGTGCTCTGCAAGAAACAGTTTTTATTTTATTTTCTGTAATTTGTAAATGCATGTATACATTTTGTGTGTATTTGTCATGACCTTCCATTCCCCTCTCCATTAAACTCATATCAAAGCAAAAACATACCTTGAACCTGGAAGGATCTTGGGTGCCAGAGAGGGAAATGGTGCTTGGAAAGCAGTGGCTGTGAATGTCAGCATTTTGTCAGGGCCAGACAGTCATCTGATAAATCTTAGCTCTACTCTGCCCTTCTCATTCCTTCTTTGGTTCTTTATTTGTGTCACAATAAATGACTTGCTTGCCTATTTTTTGTATTGATGTTTAAGAATAAAAGAGCACTCTGACTTTGGGAAATCTGGGTTGTTGTTTGTTTGTTTGTTTGTTTTATTTTTAATCTAGGATTACCTATAGATGTGTGCTATATGTATTTTAATATTATCTTTATAGTACAGGTGACAGAAGAGCAAGGCAAAGGAAAATTAAGTTTGGGTATATAATAGCTCATATAGTGTATGATTCATAATAAATCCCTAATAGGCAATATGCAAGAACTTATGATTCTTCATTTAAAAAAAAAAAAAAATCTTGGTGACTTTTTAATTTTTGCTTTTAATATGTGCAGAATGAAGTTGAAGGTATTTTCTGATTGCCTCCCACTATATTTTCTCTTAATGTGTTATTTAATGTAGATAATAAATTTTATTTCATAGTGAGACAGATTTGACAGTAAAACATTCGTAATTTCCATATGGTATATGTCAATGAGAACTTGCATATCTGAAAGATAGACATGTGATCAAGTTTCTCTGCAGTGATAAACCAAGCATGCTGTCATGTTCCCATTACAATGCTATCCCTTGAAGGACACAGGGTAATACCTGAACTTACATGTCAGTCTGTTTAGATTCTAAACATTAGTTGCAGTGACTAAACAGACATTCTTAAAAGAATTATGATGTTTTGTTCATGTAAATGTACCAGATGTTGAGTCATCTATTGTAGGAGGTTTAACATTATTTATTTAGATAATTTGCCTGTCATTATATTCTCTTATGCCACGGAAGTTTGGAAGTAATAAATAAGAGTGCTAGATGGAGTTTTTCTGAGAAAAGCAATTCATACCATCTTTATTTAAATTTTTAATGAAAACACAGTCAAATCAAGGGTAGGGATTTGTTTTCTGTAAGATGTTGTTATGAATGTGAGAGACACCTAAACTGATTTCAATTCTGTTAGAGTGACCCATACCCCAGAAACTCTGTTACCTCCCTTGTTCATTATCGATGGAGATCAGCTCTGCTACAATATGATAGGTTTATTGCA
>VZRZ01005361.1:0-17030 GCA_013398175.1 Climacteris rufus
CCCAAACAAACGTCAATCATCCCGGGGATGTCACCAAGGAAGCACTGACAGCAGCCAGGGGGGAATTACATGGGGAGTGGGCATTGAAATGCCACCCTCTTGTTGCAAATGACACAACTTTTACAATTTTACTTTATTTCTGTAGTCAGGCTTGGTGTGCCTTTGCCTCGGGGAAAGGAATTTTAAGTTTTCTTTCAGGCATTGTTGCACCACGCACCGGGAGTTACGACCATGAACAGAACCATCAATGGCATCAGTGACCATCAACAAACATCCACCCCTGGCAGGGCTGGGACACCTGGGCTGGCAAAGACTGAGCAAGGAATCAAGGAATGGAGACCTAATTAACATGGAAGGGGAGGAAATTGGGATCCAGTGAAAAACTGAACCCTGGGGCTGCCCAACAAAGACCCAATGAACTCTGACACAGCTCAGCTCTGTGGGGCTGGGCTGGATAAAGCTTTGGGAAATGCAGGGAATGCCCTGTGGGGTGGGATGAATTTCCCTTTGGGAAATGCAGGGAATGCCCTGTGGGGTGGGATGAATTTCCCTTTGGGAAATGCAGGGAATGCCCTGTGGGGTGGGATGAATTTCCCTGCACAGCCCGGGCACTGTGGGGGTGAAATGATTTCTGTGGCACAGCCTGGCCAGAACAACAGCCTGGCCAGAGTGAAGCGATGCCTGAATTCTCTGACACTGAAATGTGGTGTTGGAGAGTTGCCCTGCCAGGAAGGGCACTGAGCTCCTCGGGAATTCCAGGCTTTCAAATATTTGTGGTTAAACTCTTGTGCTGCCTCCTCTGCTCCTCTCCTTGGTGCCTGTGCTGTTCCCTGCTCTGTGCTGCCCTGCATCCCACAGCCTCTGCTTTCCTGACGTGAGGCTCTGCAGCTGCCCCTGCCCAGTGCCTGGCTGCTGTAAAAGCACAGAATTCCAGACTGGTTTGGGTGGGAAGGGATCTCTAACTCATCCCATTTCACCTTCCATGGAGCAGGCTCCTCCAAGCCCTGTCCAACCTGGCTTTTGTGCAGTGCCTTGGATGAGAAAATTCGCAGATTAGGTTCCCTGATAGATAAAATTTAACCTTTATCAAAGGGGGGAAAAAAGCTTTTTCTGCCCTTTTCATGTCCTAGATCAAAGCTGTCTCATTTAACTGCTCCCTTGATATTGCATTTTGTCCTTTGCCTTCAGAAGCACAGCACAGACACACAATTCCTGCTCTGCCTTTGAATTCCAGCCACAGCTCCTGTGATCACAGCTCCGGACAAGGCTGCAGGAGAGGCTCCCCAGGAGAAGCCCTGGAATGTGCTCAGGGAGCTGCAGGGAGCTGTGCCTGGAGGGGAAATGAAAGGAATGGGAACAGCCCCAGCTGATCCTCTCCAGAGGCTCCAGAGTCTGTGCAGGTGCCCGGCTCAGGCTGTGCTGGGCCAGCACCCTGGGCTGGGGGTGCCTGTCCTGGCACAGCATCTGCAGCTCAGCCAAGCCTGGGATGCTGGAGAGGGAGCCCTGCCAGGGAAAGGCCCTGCCCTGCTGCTGCTGTGCCCAGGAACTGCCCCACACCCTGCACCAGCAGCAGGGCCCAGCTCCTGTTGTGCTCACACATCAACAGCCTGGACTGGTGTGGCCTGGGAGGGACCTCAAATCCCACCCAGTGCCAACCCTGCCATGGCAGGGACACCTCCCACTGTCCCAGGAGCTCCCAGCCCCGTCCAGCCTGGCCTTGGGCACTGCCAGGGATCCAGGGGCAGCCACAGCTTCTCTGGGCACCCTGTGCCAGGGCCTGCCCACCCTCCCAGCCAGGAATTCCTAATTCCCGGTATCCCATCTAAATGTACTCTCTTTCCACTTAAACCATTCCCCTGTCCTGTCCCCCCATTCCTTGGCCAAATTCCCCCTCCATGAGCTCCCCTGTGCTCCCTCCCAGCACGGGAGGCACCCCCAGCCACACCGTGAGGATGCTCAGGGGCTGGGCACTGCAAAATGCAACCCCGGTGCTGAGAATGAAGTGTTCTCCTCCTTTCCTTCCTCAGGATCTGCTGTCAGTGCGGGACCTCGGCCGATGGGAGGAGAAAACCCCACAGTGAAGGATCCAAGAGCTGCTGGGGTCGGTGGGCTGGGATGTGAGGGGTTGGATGCTCCAGCAGGGCAGGGAAAACTCGGCTTGTGTGCTGCTCCAGGGGTGGAAATTGAGCGACAGGACCTGTGTCTGTGTGTGTGTCTGTGTCCCTCTGTGTCCCTCTGTGCCAAATGAGACAACTTTTAATTTTTTTTTAACTGACTCGAGTCAGGTTTGTTCACCCCTCCGCAATGGAAGGAAATTGAAGTTTCTTTTCAAAAGATTCTGTGTCAGCGGGCGAGGCCTGAGGAGCTTCACATCTCAGCACCAAAGGACCAGCCCAACACACTCCCAAAAGCTCCAGCCCATCAGCAGAACATCAGGGCCCAGGAAGGCTGCTCTGGCCGGGCTGCAGAGCCCTTTGCCCTCTTGTTTTGCGATGCCAGGGAACCCCAAGCCCAGGAATTCTGCTGGCTGATCCCTGATTTCCTGCAGCCCGGCTGCTGCAGCAGAGGGTGTGGGTAACATCTGCACTGCTGCAAATGCACATCTGGAGAGGGCATGGCCTGGGGAGCTCCCCATGGAGAGCTTGGCAGGCAGGACCAGCTCCACACTCACTGCTGAGCTGGGTCACCGTGCTCTGCCCTCAGCCTTCCCTCCCAAACACCATCACAGTGAAACCCGGGAGGTTATGGGCTCAACATGGGAATTGCAGGTTTTGGAGCACCTTTTCCCATTAAAAAACGACTTTGCTGAAGTAATTTATGCTCTCTGACACTTTGGAGTCAATGAATTCTCATTTTCAAGTGGAAAAAATGTTTTTTAAGAGATCCTGACCTTCTCTGTGAGGTCCAGCCCGTGAGTGGCAGCGAGCCTGGGTCTCAGCTTCTTCCAGACACAAAACTCCTCAGAGGTCACCAGGTGAAAGAATTCAACGAAATTTCTCCAAGGCTTGTGACAAGGCTGACAGGAATCTCTGAGCTCTGCCATGCAGGGGCTGGAACTGTCCCTGCCCATGGCAGGGAGGTTGGACCAGGTGACCTGGAAAGGCCCTTCCAACCCAAACTATTCCAGGATCCTTTCAGGAGAGAAAGAAGAAAAGGAAACTGAATTGCAAGAAGGAAAAAAAATGAGGAGGAGAGAAGGAAAACGTCTTCAGAGGGGGAGATTTTTGGGTTTTTAACTGTTCTCACCTGTATCAGCAGCCCTGTCATAACTCCATGATGTCTGCAAATGAGGGAAGCTGGAAGCAGGGAAGGGAATGGGAAAGAAAATATGAATAAGATGCAATCTGAGAAAAGATGGAGGGCCCAGAAAAGGGAAAAAATAAAGGTCTGAAGAAGCTGCTGTTGGAGGTGGAGGGGGCACTCTGTGCTCTGGGCTGTTGGCAAGGCAGGCATCAGTCACAGGATAAATTTGATGGGTTTGGAGGGCTCTTCCAGCCCAAATAATCCCGTGGCTCTGTGGCCACTGAGGGCTGCACCCGAGCCCCGGGGCCGTTTCACAGCTCTGCCCTCATCTCCTTTGCCACCGTAATTGCAGCCCCATAAAGCCATTAGCAGGTGTCCCGCGGTTGTAAAGCAGGCAGAAATAATGGGATATATTATGGACAGGGCCATCCTTCATCCCATTTATTGCGTTACAAGGCTCCTGTGATGGAATGATGGCCGTGACACGGCTCTGCCCGTGTATTATCTCTGCTCAAAGCATGGGCTCCATCTGTTCGGGTGGGTGGGCACACCAGGCAGGGATTGTGGCTGCCACCTTGGAACTCAGGCACTGTTGGGTCCCTGGGCCTGGCCACGGGCTGGGGAGGGGGCTCAGGGGGGTTCACTGCCCTGCTCGGCAGCCCTGGATCCATGGAAAGGAAAAAACAGCGCTTGGGAAAGGGGAAGGGTGCGGTCGGTGACAGATCCTGTGCAGGGAAAAGGTGGGGATGGTGGGGTCAGTGCCAGATCCCCTCAAGGACAAGGTGGGGATGGTGGGGTCAGTGCCAGATCCCTGCAGGACAAGGTGGGGATGGTGGGGTCAGTGCCAGATCCTGTGCAGGGACAAGGTGGGGATGGTGGGGTCAGTGCCAGATCCCCTCAAGGACAAGGTGGGGATGGTGGGGTCAGTGCCAGATCCCTGCAGGACAAGGTGGGGATGGTGGGGTCAGTGCCAGATCCCCTCAAGGACAAGGTGGGGATGGTGGGGTCAGTGCCAGATCCCTGCAGGACAAGGTGGGGATGGTGGGGTCAGTGCCAGATCCCCTCAAGGACAAGGTGGGGATGGTGGGGTCAGTGCCAGATCCCTGCAGGACAAGGTGGGGATGGTGGGGTCAGTGCCAGATCCCCTCAAGGACAAGGTGGGGATGGTGGGGTCAGTGCCAGATCCCTGCAGGACAAGGTGGGGATGGTGGGGTCAGTGCCAGATCCCCTCAAGGACAAGGTGGGGATGGTGGGGTCAGTGCCAGATCCCTGCAGGACAAGGTGGGGATGGTGGGGTCAGTGCCAGATCCCCTCAAGGACAAGGTGGGGATGGTGGGGTCAGTGCCAGATCCCTGCAGGACAAGGTGGGGATGGTGGGGTCAGTGCCACATCCCTGCAAGGACAAGGTGGGGATGGTGGGGTCAGTGCCACATCCCCTCAAGGAGAAGGTGGGGATGGTGGGGTCGGTGCCACATCCCTGCAGGACAAGGTGGGGATGGTGGGGTCAGTGCCAGATCCCCTGCAGGACAAGGTGGGGATGGTGGGGTCAGTGCCACATTCCCTGCAGGAGCTGTTGGACAACTCAGCCTTGGCCACCTGAGGCCACCTGGCCCCGGTGCTGGGCTGTGCTGGGCAGGGTCAGCGCAACCCCAAAATGTCCCAGTCCCGTGGGAACGGACATCCCCGGGATCAGAAGGGCACCCGATGTCGGTGGCAGCCCCAGCCCCAAACGGGATGGAGGGAGGGAGGGAGGCAGCGCCTCGCCCCGAGGTGCTGCCCCCAGGAAGAGGAGGCTGCAGGGAGCAGTGCTGGCTCTGCTGCTCTGAGGGGCAGAGGGGCAGTGTCACACCCGCCACCCAGCACATCCTCGGTGCCAAATGATGAACCCAGTGCCACAGCAGAGGTGATGGAACACCCAGTGCCACAGCAGAGGTGATGGAACCCCCTGGATGAACTCAGTGCCACATCAGAGGTGATGGAACCTCCAGGGCCACATCAGAGGTGATGGAACCCCCTGGAAAATCCCAGTGCCACATCAGGTGTGATGAAACCCCCTGGAAAATCCCAGAGCCACATCAGAGGTGATGGAACCCCCTGGAAAATCCCAGTGCCACATCAGAGGTGATGGAACCTCCAGTGCCACATCAGAGGTGATGGAACCCCCAGTGCCACATCAGAGGTGACTTAATTGACATTGTCAGATAATGCCCACCCCCATTTCCAGCTTGGAGCCTCTCTGCTGGACAAATGCCGCCCAGTTCGGTGCAGTTTGGCAGAGAATGGGGTCAGGACACACCTGCCCCCCACCAGCCATCCCAAAACGCTGCCCAGCCCCGTCCCCAGCCTGCAGTGTCCCCATCCCGCCCCAGCCCCGCACTGCCACCAACCCAGGCACCCCAATCCAAGGGGGCAGGGGGTTTAGCTTAATTATTTCTGCTTGCAATCTTATCTGGATTAAGAAAACCCTTTAATTACTTGGCTAATAGCTTTGCCTCTTCCATGGGGCTCTATTCCCATTAACCCTTAGGGAGCCGCAGCGCTGCAGGGCACGGCAGTGAGGGGCTTGGTGCTGTGGGGTTTGTTAAAGGCACCAAGGCAGCTGTCAGAAAAAGCACAAAATGCCATTTCCCGTGGCAGGTTTCAGAAAAGGGTCATTAGGACAGGAGTCTTTGCAAATGTCACTGTTTGGAAACAGCCCGTGCTGTTCCTGGCTTGGTTTGGTGCATCCTGATGAACTGGAAAACAAACACGGGCACCTCTCGGTCCCCAGCACTGGGGAAGTGTTATCATTTATTACTCCGTGGTAAACATCATTAGCGTGACCTTTTTGAGGCATTTTAAAGGGAAAATGAGATAAAGCAGAGTCTGGAGGGCCTTTCCCTCCGAACTGCCCGGGTTTGCAGCTCTCCCACAGCCCCTTTGTGCCTCCCGGGGCATTCAGCTGGCCCAGGCTGAGGGAACAGCTCTGCCCTGGTCCCTCTGCGTTCCTGGGCATTGTCAGTGCTGCAGGGAATGCAATGGCTCGGGAAGGGGCACCTGGAAAACAGCCATGGGGGCTTAGGAGGTTCTCTAGGATTTTATTCATTTTCTATCAATATTATCCCAAAATATCCCAGGATGGTTTGGGTGGGAAGGGACCTTGAAGCTCATCCAGTTCCACCCCTGCCATGATCATCTCAAAGGTCTTTTCCAACCTCAGCAATCCCAGGATTTTGGAGCAGGAGCTGCAGAGCTGGGAGCCCTGGAGGAAGGCAAAGGCAAGGTCAGTGTGATGAGAGCTGCTCACTGCAGCCCAGCCCAGCCTGCCCAGCTCTTATCAGCACTTCTGGGCTCCAAATTAAGTGCCTTTTAACAGCACCGTGAAATTCCCACTGCCAGCAGATACTGAGATCCCAAATTGCTGTGAGACCAATTAACACGGGGTGGAAGGTGCTTTATCACCTGCTCTGAGCACGGGGGCTGCTGGGACAGTGCTGGGAAAAATAGTTATAAAATCAAATATTTGGATGGAATGCGTGTGCATCTCCCAAAGGAGCAGCAGCAGCACAGCTGGAATGTCTTTGTCAGCAGGGAAGGGTGGGAATGTGTCTCTGTTCCTCCTGTGGGATGGTGGGCTGCAGCCTCAGGGGCTTTCCAGCCCCGTGCTGGATCCTCTCCCATCCCTGTCCCTCGCTGTCACAGCCCTGCCAGGCTGAGCCCACCCGGGCCCTGCTGCACAAGGGCCTTGGGTTTCTGGGAAAAAGGATGATTAAAAATACCTGAAACAGATTTATTTCCTTCAAAACTTAGAAAAATGGGTGGTTGGGTGGGTGAAAAGTGAGTGGTACCAGGTTCCACGGAGAAGCTGTGGCTGCCCCTGGATCCCTGGCAGTGCCCAAGGCCAGGCTGGACGGGGCTGGAGCAGCCTGGGACAGTGGGAGGTGTCCCTGCCATGGCAGGGGTGGCTCTGGGTGGGATTTGAGGTCTCTTCCAACCTGAACCATTCCGGGAATCGCTGTGCAGAGAGAGGATGAGGCAAAACTAAATTGTAAAAGGGAAAAAGTGAGCAGAGCAGGAGGAAAACCTTCCAATTGTCCTGGAAATCCAGAGTCTCTTCCCACAGCCTGCGAGTCCTTCCAGGGGCTGTGCCCTCTGCCAGCACCTTTGTTAGAGTGAGCTGAGTTTGAGTCCAGACCTTCACTTGGTGGTTTTTGTTCCACCTCTGGAAGGTGCAACTCGTGCTCTACGAGCTCCTGCAGGGAAGGACCTGGGAAAGGAGCTGCTGCAGCCCCGTCACCCTTTGGTGACCAGGTCAGGGTGCAGAAATGCTGCTGGTGGAGGGCAGGGGCTGGGCTGGGGGTCCTTCCCAGATGGATGCAGCAGTGGGCAGGGCAGGGATCCTGCTGATGGATCCCATTGTGCCCACCAGCCCTCCCAGTGCCAGGGCTGGCTCAGCTGGGTCCCCCTGCCTGCCCTGCTGCCCCACAGGGACCTGGGCTGTGCCACTGCAGCCCCAGAGAAGCATTGAAGGAAGCATTTAACCCACAGCTCTTGTTTGTCACAGAATCACAGAATGAACTGGGCTGGAAAGGACCTTTGAGATCACCAAGCCCAGCCTGTGACCCAACACCTCCTCATCAACCAAACCATGGCCCTGAGTGCCGTGTCCCGGCTTCTTTCAAACATCTCAAGGGACAGTGACCCCACCACCTCCCTGGGCAGCCCCTTCCAGTGCCCAGTCACTCCTTCTGTGAAGAATTTGTTCCTAAAGCCCAGCCTAAACCTCCCCTGATGCAGCTTAAGGCTGTGTCCTCTCGTCCTGTCCCTGTTCTCTGGGAGCAGAGCCTGATCCCACCTGGCTGCCCCTGCTGTCAGGGAGTTGCAGAGAGTGATGAGGTCTCCCCGGAGCCTCCTCTTCTCCAGGACAAACAAACCCAGCTCCCCCAGCTGCTGCTCACAGGACTCATGTTCCAGACCCCTCACCAGCCTTGTTGCCCTTCTCTGGATGTGTTCAAGAATCTCAGAACCCTTCCCAACTGGGGGGCCCAGAACTGGACACAGCACTGGTGGCCTCACCAGTGCTCAGTACAGGGGAAGAATCACTTCCCTGGTCCTGCTGGCCACACTGTTCCTGATCCAGGCCAGGGGCCATTGGCGTTCTTGGCCACGTGGCCACACTGCTGGCTCATGTCCAGCCTGCTGTCCATCAGCACCCCCCGGTCCCTCTCTGCCTGCCCACTGTCCAGCCACTCTGTCCCCAGCCTGTGGTGCTGCCGGGGTTGTTGTGATCAAAGTGCAGGACCTGGCACTTGGACTTGTTAAACCTCACACTGCTGGACTTGGCCCATCCACCCAGCCTGTCCAGGTGCCTCTGCAGACCCTGCCACCCTCCAGCAGATCCACACTGGCTCCCAGCTTGGTGTCATCTGCAAAGGTGCTGGTGGTGGACTCGATGCCTTCACCCAGATCACCAAGGAAGACATTAAACATTAAACATTAAGACATTAAACATTAAACACTAAACAGGATGGGCCCCAGCACCCATCCCTGGGGCATTGATGCTGATGGCGCAGAAAGAAGAGCCAGAGACAGCTGTGTTCAGGTTCAAAGGAAAGGAAGGAAGGGGCACAAGACCCACCTTTATTTTATATACCCTTTTGGAAATCACTATTCATTGGAGGAAATCAGTTCTTCCTCCTTCAACTACAGTGGTCAAAGGAAATGTCCATCAAAGGTCTGTGTCCATGAGAAAGGAATGCATATGATAAGATAGAGTTAGAATAACATGGCCATGTTTACAGAAAAATAACCTTGAAAACTAGCTACCATGGGATAGCAGTTTTCAGCAGCAAAGAGCAAGGCAACAGGGCATCACTGGGGACTGGACAGCAGCTGGATGCAGCACCACTCCCTGCACATCCAAAGAGCAACCAGCTGGACCCTGGTGCAGCAGCTGAGCCATTCCAGCCCCTCCAGCTGCCCATTCCAGGGGCAGCACTCAGGAACAGCCCCCTGTGTGTGTGCTGGCTCTCGGGGCTGCCAGCCACTGCCACAGCTCGGACGGTGCACACACGGTGCTCACTGTGATCCCCCTGCATCCCCCTGCTGCTCCTGCATTCACAACAACGCTCATTTCTGGGGGATTCAAAGAGCTGTTTGATCCTGGCTTTGCTGCAGCTGGGTGGCACAGGCAGATTGCAGCAGGGGGAGGATGTGCCGTGGTGTTCAGTGGTGCTCAGTGGTGCTCAGCCACGGCCTCCCGTGGAACCCCCCGTTATCTCACAGGGACACGTGTGAGCAGCCTGGAAATTGGGCATTTCTCATGGCCCTGCACCGGCTGGGCTTGGCACACAAACTCTGCCAAGCAGCAAAGACTCGCAGGAAAATCGTTTTCAAGTGTGTTTTTTGATAGGTAATGGATTGCCAGCGTTGGCTCCTGCAGCACAACAGAGGCAGGGGGAGATGTGACGCCTCCTGATTTTCCTTCATGTGAGGGTAAACACCAAAACGAGCTGATGAGAGTCTGTTTATTTTTATAGGGGAATAAACAACTGAAAGGGCAGCAGTTTATGAGATGAAAGCTAATACAGCTGGGCCCTGCTTTGGTAACAGGGTGGCAGCAAACAAAGCCAGGGTGTAGTGGTGGAGATGGTTTTGATGGAAGCTGTGCTCAGCCAGGGCTGTATTAACATGGGGGGCCTGGGCAATCAATGGGCAAATCAGGGGTACAGAAATGGGGCAGGAGGGCTGTGAGGGCGGAGGGGACTCAGTTCTCACCTTGGCTGTCCCTGTTCGCTGCTCTGGCCCAACTCAGACCCCCCTCAGTCAGCCAGACCCACACTGGGCTCAATATCAAACTCCCAATGTGACACCAGGGTGGTTCCAGCTCACCCAAACCTTCCCCATGTCCAGGACTTCCCTGGGGCTCTTACATCCCATCTTTCTCATGGATTCTGGGCACAGAGATCAGACAGAATGTGCCCCTGGCAGGACACCCCTGTCCCATCCCCATGGTTCCTGTGCTCCCATTGCAGCTCCAGGGGGGTGAGGGTGGCTCCCTCCTGCCCCCCAGTCCTGGCACTGCCACACGGGACCAGCTCCTCCAGCCCTGTCTGTTCTGGGATGCCACCCACCCTGCCCTCCCTGCACAACACCTCTGTGTGTGTTTCATCCCCTGCAGCTCCTTCTCCTGAGGCCAGACCTGAGCATTACAAAATTGCTTTATTTCCGAGCTGGAGCACAGGGGAATCACCCTGGGATGGCTCAGCCTGGGAGCTAAAGATTGGGAAGGGAGAATCTCCCCGTGCCTTTGCTAAAGCAGGAGAGGAAGGGCTGGCTCCCAGTGGATCCTGGAGTGGCCTGACAACATTAAATATCTCTTAAATTAAAGCCATTTTGTCCCAAATGTCTCACCGAAATCAGCTCCTTAGGAAAAGGAAGGAGAAGGATTGGGAAGGGAGGTGGGGATAGCACAGGCAAAGTGTTGCAGGCCCTGGAAATGTTCTCTGGAGAGATGACTTTTATTTGTCATTTATTACATCTCATTTTTTTCATTCCAGGTTGTATTTTATAATCAGAGTAAAAACTGCACCTTGGCTGTTTTGGTAACCAGAATAAGCAGAGAATCCCAGCCTGGCTTGGGACCTTAAATCCCACCCACAGCCACCCCTGCCCTGGCAGGGACACCTCCCACTGTCCCAGGCTGCTCCAGCCCCGTCCAGCCTGGCCTTGGGCACTGCCAGGGATCCAGGGGCAGCCACAGCTTCTCTGGGCACCCTGTGCCAGGGCCTGCCCACCCTCCCAGCCAGGAATTCCTTCCCAATTCCCAATCCAAATCTACCCTTCTGCACTTAACACCACTCCCCTGTTCTGTCATTGTCCTTGCCCAAAACCCCTGTCCCAGAATGACCCCAGAACTTCAACGTGGAATCTCAGCACCCTTTTCCTCCTTGCTCCAAAGGGCACAGGAAGGGATCAGGAAGGGGAATGTGGAACCTGCAGGAAGAGGTGACCCTGGGAATGCACATTTCTAACTGTGTTTTAGGGAGCCTTCTTCATCTGTCAAGACATCGAGCTGATTGATGAGAAACAGGAAAATAGAGGGATTCAAGCACCTTGCAGATGGCCAAATAAAGCTGGGCAAAGAGGGCTGTTAATGCTGGAATTTGGGGGGATTCTCTGCTGCTGCTGATATAAAACCCCAGGGGTGCCATCCTGCCTCCCATTTCAGACCCTGCACCCTCAGCCTGCACAAAGGGCTGGGAATGGGAGTCCCCATCCCTGCAGGGATTTCAGAGCCCTGTGCATGTGGCACTTGGGGACAGGGCTCAGTGCTGGCCCTGGCAGTGCTGGGGTGGTTGGACTGGATGATCTGGGAGGATTTTTCCTGCCTTAACAACCCTGTGATGCTGTATTTGGGAACAGAGCTGCCGTGCCCCACCCCACCCTGCCAGGCCTGCCCTGGGCTGGGCTGGCTGTGCCAGGGAGGGCCCTGCTCTGCACCAGCTCCTCTTTATTTCTTTGAAGTGTTTGGATTTTTGTAGCTCCACCAAACCTGCCTGATAAAAATGTAGGGCCTGCTCTTGGTAGCATTGAAGATAAAGGCAAATAACTGCATTTCTTTCTTTCTTTCATCTTTGTCTCCTGAAAGAGTCCTGTGCATCTCCCGGTGCCGTTAATATTCATATTTCTGTGCTCCCCTCTGATGTCTCACTAAGCATAAGCCCTTGGCAAAACAGAGCTGGAATCAGTCAAAAAGAAAAAAGTCTGGCTCTTAATTCTTCTCCCGCATTCCTCGTTAAGCTTTGGCAATTACACCCTGAAGTTTTGTGCATTTCAGGTTGTTTAGCTGACCTGCTCAGGCTTTAATCCCCCTGCAAGTCCATTCCCTGGATCCCAAATGGCAGGGACTGTCCTTTGTGCTGGGAAATCCATGGCCAGGCTGCTGATGGAGACCATTCCCAACCCCCCGAGGGAGCCCCAGGGCTGGGGGCGCCCCCAGAGCAGCATCATTGCCCTGCCAGGGGATTTTGGGGTCCTGCTGCTCCTGCTTCAGCTGGGGCTGGGCTTCACCTCATCCCACTGCCAGCTCCTTGTCTGGATTCCAGCTCTCCCTGCAGCTCAGCCACCTCTGCCTCTCCTGGGCTGCATTCTTCCCCGCACCACTGGGAATTGTAGACTGGGTTGGGTTGGAAGGGACCTTACAGCTCCTTTTGTTCCACGCTTGTTCTGGGCTTCATTAGTGTCCTTTTTATTTTTTTCCCTGCATGTCAAACCAAAAAAAATCCCAAGAATTCAGAAGAAATCCTTGTTATTTGATCCAGCACCTCTGACTGTGGACTCTCAACCACAATCTCATCTCTCCTCATTGTTTATTCAGGTAGTTCATCATTGCCATGCCAGAACATCCTTTTACTCCTTTAAAAATCAAACTAATGGCTCTGCATATTATTTTCCTTAATGATCTTTTCCCTTTTGATTACTTCAAGGTATCTAATGATGCACTGAAGCGAGATATGGGTATAAATAATGTCATGTGAATGGCAGTGATGCCCTCACATTCTGTTTGTTATTCTTTTTAACTCCTTTTGTTGAAAATCAGACACTTTTTCTGTTTTTCTGATTTTCTTTTTTTTCTCTGTTCTTGTGTTTTTCTTTTTTTCTGTTTTTCCATTTTTCTTTTTCTTCTGTTTTTCTTTTTTCTTGGGTTTTTTTTCTGTTTTTCTCTTTTTTTTTTTGTTTTTCTCTTTTTCTCTTTTTTCCTGGTTTTCTGGTTTTCTTTTTTTCTGTTTTTTTTTTTTTGTTTGTTTTCCTGATTTTCTTTTTTCCCTTGTTTTTTCTGGTTTTCTGTTTCTGTTTTTCTGTTTTCCCCTGATCAGTTCCCACAGATGATTATGCCAGGAGCAGGAGCATGGCTCTTTCAGCCATCCAAACAAGCCGTGGTTGCTGTGAGCCCAGGTCAGTTTAAATCTCATTTAACAGTGGTGTCTCCATCCTATGAGGGGCAGGACATCAGGATCCCCTGAATAACGAGGTTGGGGTGGCAGCAGGAGCAGCGGAGCTCGTTGTGCTCCCATTTAATTGCAGCCCCAGCCTCGCTGACCTTTCCTGGAGCTGCTCCCTCGGGAATCCCGGGCAGTTTTGTTCCCTGCTCTGCCAGGCAGGAGCTGCACTCAGGTTAATGCCAGGGGACACTGAGATCAGTCACTGCCACAGAGTGGGAAGCCATTCCCTCTGTCCTGTCACCTGGTGAAGAAACAAGCTAAAATCTGAAGTATTTTTTAATATGAACTCGTACAACTGACACAAATCCCAAGGGAAAAGAAACTTCTGGCTGGGTGTTGGTGTGGCCATTCCTGTGCCTTGCTCTGTCCAGACAGTCCTGGGGCTGCCCTTGCTTTAATTTGCTGTAATTCTGGTACTTTGGCTCATCCTGTCCTTTCCTATCACACCCACGTTCACACTGCTGTTATCCAGAAAGTCCCTGCAGTGCTGGGAATATTTCCCCATTTTTGGTGTAATCATGTGGGATAGACCCTTCCATCGGATAAAGCAAAAATAAAGGCCACAGAACGAGTGTGCATCCCATTTTTGGTGTAATCATGTGGGATAGACCCTTCCATCGGATAAAGCAAAAATAAAGGCCACAGAACGAGTGTGCAGATATTTGAGTCTGTTTATGATATTTTTGAGTTGCACATTCATGAGGTGAGACATTTTGAGGTGTCTGCTCAGCAGTTCTTGGTGCCAAAGGTTTGGCAGAACCTCCTGCTCCTCTCCCGAGCTCCCCTGAGCACCACCTTGTATTAAAAACAAAAAGCAAGAGGTGCCTTTGTCAGGCTTTGTCAGGTAGGAATTAATTAAGACGGCAAAGCACACCTACAGGGAACGGGGGCTGCATTCCCTGGCAGGACTCTGGAATTAAAAAGAAGTGGAGCTATTAGTATTAGATTTATTAAGTATTACATCTTCCCCTGCACACACTCTTTGGAAAGCCCATAAAGCCAGGCAGTCACTAATAGGCAATTTTAAGACAACTGGGTAAGTGAAGTGTGAAAGGCTGCAATGCCCAAAGGTCAGGTGCCTCAGAGATTTGATTCTTCTAGCCAGGAAAAGTCTTAATGAGTCCTTTAATTATGTGACAGATTAGAGCACTTTGGTTCAATGAAGCCAAGGAAGTTCGAAATTGCTATTTTCCTGGGTAAACCATTTGAAAATAAGTTGAATTGTTAAAATAATCATTGACTTCTTCAAAAGGTTTCAGTGGTGCTCTCAGAGTGCAGCAGAACTGGAATTGGAGCTGGAGCCTCATTGAGCTCCAAACACTCAACTGGGAGATGTTTTTGTGAGTTTGTTTTCCCCCAATAACAAGCCTGTGATGGACATGAGAAGCTTTGGGATGGGGGCTGGTGCCAGGACTCAAGGGATTTCTGCAAGGGATCTCTGTGGCTCACAGGTCCTGGCTGGGGAGTGTGGCCGTGGCCTTGTCCCATCCCAGCTCCCCTGGGTTCCTCAGGAAGGGCACGGAGGGGCTGGAGGTGTCCAGGGCAGGGAACGGGGCTGGGAAGGGGCTGGAGACCCAGGAGGGGCTGAGGGAGCTGGGAAAGGGGCTCAGCCTGGAGCAAAGGAGGCTCAGGGGGCCCTGCTGGCTCTGCACAGCTCCTGCCAGGAGGGGCAGCCAGGGGGGAAAAAGGGCTCTGCTCCCAGGGAACAGCGACAGGAGCAGAGGGAACGGCCTCAGGCTGGGCCAGGGCAGGCTCAGCTTGGACAGCAGCAGGAATTTCCCCATGGAAAGGGAGCTCAGGCCTTGGAACTGCCCAGGGAGGTTTGGAGTCCCCATCCCTGGAGGTGCCCAAGGAATTCCTGGATGTGGCACTGAGAGCTCTGGGCTGGGGACAGGGTGGGGATGGGCACAGCTTGGGCTCCATGGGCTGGGAGGGCTTTTCCAGCCTCAGAGATTCTGGGATTCTGAGGAGCTTGGCCTTCACGACTGCCCTGGCTCTGGCAAGGAGCCCATGTGGGATCCTGGGTTGTGTTTCCTTTGTTCCTTCCCCTCAGAGAGAACCAGGGATCCTGCACCAGCACCAGGGCTGTGGCCACGTGTAAATAACATCTCAGAGTTGTTGGGTTTCTCCATGCCTGGCTGGCTGGGTGTAGTTGTGGCTGTGGAACATTTCCAGGAACAGTCTCCACAGGCATATAAATAGCACTTAAATGAGTGTTTTCCTCCTGGTTAATAACACAGCTTTATTTTTAACTCTGTTCCCAGTCAGTGGCACAGAGCACAGGGCGAGTGATAGGAGGAGTAAGGAAAACATCCCCAAAGCTCCCGAAACGCGGGGGATGAGCCCAGCGGAGCCAGCAGCAGCAGGGATTTTCACAGCCGCCCCCGGGAGCCGTGGCAGAGCCTCTCCTGCCGTGTGGAGTCGTTTTCCCGCATGGAAACCCGGCCTGGTTGTCCCTGGAGCCAGCGGGCACCGCCAGCTCCATGTGCCACCCCCGACTGGCGCTCCCGGATTGCTCCCGGTGCTCCCAGAACACGGAGAGGGAATCAAAGCCCATTTGAAGGTGGTGAAAGATTATCGGGGGTTGTCCGGAGCTTTCCACGCCGGGATTGTTGCTGTGCGCTGCTAATTAGCGGGGAAGGGAGCGGTTAATGATCAGGGGATGAGTTCTTTGCAGCAGGCAGAGCCGCAGCTCTCCGGTCTCAAGGCAAATCAAGCTCAGGGCTGGGGGACACAACCTCTGTAGGACAGGATCCTTTGGAAAACTCGTGTCCGGAACGGACAGCAGGGGCAGGAATCAGAAATGTGGATTGGGAGGGAGCACCGAGGTCACCCCACCCAAGTGTCACCTCGGGCACCAGAGCAGGCCGGCCGTGACTGTGGCTGAGCGTGGAAGGCTCCAGGGATGGAGATGGCCCCACCTCTGGGTGCCTCTTCCACAGCTGCCGACCCCAAATCTGGGCTAAATCCTCCCAAATTGCAGCTCCTGCCCCTGCCCCTGCCCCTGCCAGGGAGGGTTTCCTCTGCAGCCACCCCTCGAGTGCTGCTGGGCTGCCCCTGGACACAGAGGTGGCCTGTCCTTGGCCCCGGGGCAGCTGATGAACCACAAAATCACAGAACCATTTAGGCTGGAAAAGACCTTGAAGATCATCAAACCCAACCTCTGACCCGGCACTGACCGCCCTGCATCCTCGTTTTTGTTGCCAGCAGAACAGCTTCCCAACCCAGGGCAAAGATAAAAAGTAGGGTAAAATCGAACTGTAGTGTGAAATGTTGTAGAAAGTTCTCGTGTAATTTCTGGACACAAACAGCTTTTTAAAAAAATTCAATTGCTCTCTGTAAAGTGCCTGCCTGGGGCTGTACCAGCCCTGTGCCATCAGCACCTGGCCAGGAAAGGAGGAGGTGCCCAAACACCGGATCCGCGTTGTCCCGAGCCAATCCCTCATTTTCTCTTCAGGAAGGAGCGATCCCTCCTGGATCCAGCACCTCAGCCCCTCCCCTTCCCCCAGGGCTGCCCAGAACCTCCTCATCCTCCCGGGGAGCTCCGAGTGCCCCGGGGATGTTCAGAGCCTGGGATGGTCTGGGCTGGATGGGACCTTGGAGATCAACTGGCCCCAACCAGGACCTGCTGCAGCTGCCAACTCAGCCCACGGCGTGTGCCGGCTGTGGGATCCGGCTGTGGGATCAGGCTGTGGGATCTGGCTATGGAATCCGGCTGTGGGATCCAGCTCTGGGATCTGGCTGTGGGATCTGGCTGTGGGATGCAGCTGTGGGATGCAGCTGTCCCAGCTGTGGGGTGCAGCT